>JAODXP020001916.1:0-25318 GCA_027497455.2 Sardinella longiceps | reverse complement strand
TCTTCTCTCCACTCTTCTGTTCTGCTCTGCAAAGCACGGCTGTCGTCAGGTGAGGAGGAAGTCTGGCCCCAAGGTAACAGCCTCAATATCATTTCAGTTTGTCCAGAGCTAAGCTCAGTAGCCATAGGATTTAGAAATGTATATATTTTTATGGTTACTCATTTACCCCTATGTGTGATTTATAAAACGTTTTACAGTGTGCTTTCATCTCGAACTCAAGGTTTTTTTTTTTTAGAGAGAGAGAGAGAGAGAGAGAGAGAGAGAAAGTAAACACATCCCAAAGTAGTACACTGAGTGGCCAGTCAAAGAAGAACATTCACTCTAGAATGTGCTGTTCTTTAGAGTTTTGAGCGTAGCTGTTTTGACTAATGCATGTTTTTAGCGTTTAGCAAAGGACGGATGTGCTGCACTGAGTGACAATGGGAGTGATAATTATCAGTTGCACAGAAAAGGATAACAACTCACCTCTCCGATCCAGCCATGCTGGAACAAAACGCTCACTCTCAAAGCAGAGTGACAAGCAGTGAAATGTCAACAACATGTTGATGCTAACTGGCCATATATACATATTGACGTGATTTTCAGTGCAAATGTTCTGGATAAAAATGGTCTCCCTTTATTATTTCAAACAGTCATGCATCATCAAACCCTATCAATATTGCATCAATGATAATGAAATGACAAAACAAGGCAGATTGCCATTTTAACACTTAACAATTACGGACTCCCATCTAACATGATCACCAGCTTTGAAAATGATAGCAGACCTAAACTGGTTTCCATCCCTTGACATCTGAATTTGCAGTGAGAAACCACACGCATGCATGCACACACACACACACACACACACAGACACACACACTCACACGTCTAACTGCATAGTATGCCAGTCAGGTATCGATCACTGTCCTGACAGTCTCATCTACATTGCTGCTGTGTCCAACCAGTCTAAAAGTTAAAGCATTTGGAAAGATGGACATCTTCCACCGGTGTTTGGTGTAGCTGTGTTCCCTTAGCCTGCCAAACTAAAATCACAAGTGATATTTAGTCTGAAGACCCACCTATTGCTTTTCCTGTAGCGGAAGCGTCGTTTACGATTGTCCAGAGCCGATTATTGGGTGCTACGAATGTCTATCATAGCGTCTGTACATAGCTCAGAGCCAATTACAGAGCCACCATGTGATGTAAAATGCAATCGAGGGCCGTGCTGGGCCCTTTTTGTTCTTGATTGGATACCTAAAGCAGGCGAGAAAACTGGCCATGGTCACCATGCTGCTTTGCAGAGTAAAAAGAAATCGAGTGCGTAAAGGAGCATGGGTACTCCCAGGCTAGTGTTCCCCAAGAAAAGGGCTTGATTTGCCAGCACCGTGCTGATGCCGGTTTGGGCTGCTGTGGAGGTCCATATACTGTAGATGGCCAGTGCTAGAGGCTGGGTGACTGAAGGTTACACATGGTGGGAGTTGTCGGAGGAGGTGTTCAGATGGAATGTTAAATTACTGTACATTCTAGACCCTGCAAGCTAATCTTGAAGTATCCAAGTGAGAACTCTGCTGTGCAGACAACCTTTTCAAAGAACGAGAGAGAGAGAGAGAGAGAGCTAGCAGCAGTAGATGTTCCAGATCCGTGGCATTTGAGAAACCACATGATTCAGGTGGAGAGGTGGACACGTGTTCTTAGCTTCTCCTCGTTACTATAGTCCTCTGGTCATCCTGTGGTCTCAAACAGTGGTGCCCCCTAGGGGTAGTGAGTGGTGTAGCACTGGCAGTCTCCTACCCAGACCCGCTTCCAACCAAGTTAAAAACTCAACCCATATTTACTCCAAGCTATTCAAAACCACTTGTTCTCCCTTTGGGCTCTGGCAAGACAGTTCGGTTTTTTGACTTCTTTGCCTGGGTAGGTGGGTGGACTCAACTCCAACTCCAACCCTAACAACTGAAATAGCTCTGGGGAGCGAAGACAGAAATATACTGCATTATGTTAAGCCTGCAAGATTCACCGCCCGACTTGTATAGGTAGGCCTATAAAGGAAACGGAACTCACAGCAGGTTCTTGGAAGCTTTTAGCCGGTGAGCTTATTCCTCCGTCTTCTGAATGCAAATGTAGGCCTAGTATTTACTAATGCAAATGTGGTATTTATTTATGAAAAAGGAACAATACACATTCACTAACATTCACACGGAAATCTAAAATGCAAATGTAGAGTTAACAATATTAGCTCATTTTCCTGTACAGTCCCTAGGCAGGTTGGTATACAGCTTTTCTGTATAAAACAAAACAGTTTTCCAGTATAGGCCTACAAACACAAAACATTTGGAATGTAAGTGTAACCCAATAACAATACAATAGATTTCTAGGGGAAGATATGAAGAGTTCAGATGCAAAACCCCTAAACACCATTTTTGTGAAAACTGAGTTTTTCTGTGAAAACTGGCTTTTTCTCAAAAAGTGGTCAAGTGGAGTTGGGGCTTTTGCATCTGAACTCTTCATATATTCACAATTATAAGTTTGATTAAATATATTTCCTCTGCCTCTTCAGTTTGGTTTTAAAAATTGGATGTGCTGGAAAGGTGTATCATGCTGCCTGTTTAGCTGTGGATTTCCTATGAGGTAGTTGTTTTTTTATTGTCGTTTCAACCTTGACATGCACTGTATACAGTGTGGATGGATCAAATGGTGTTACATTTAAACTGTATAACTTGACATTCAACACAAGGCTACATATTCACTGAGAGAATGGGGTAAGCATGGTGCTACACGTAGTGTCTCTGTCACTCATTCTGTCTAAAATGTAGTGATTTATGTAACAGCACTGCTTTGGGCAGTATTCTCCCAGGTGCTTATGTCCAAAAAAGCACTAAGAGCAAGCTGAAACGCAGGGAGCTAAGCACTTTTTTAGACTTAAAGGTATAATCCAGAGTGAATCAACACGTAGCCCTGCTGTTTTATACTGCTTAACGCTACTGAAAGCCTCCTCAATAATCGCATTTCGTCCATTGTAGACCGAGTTTGCAGCTAACACTAACAATGAGGCATGTCAAAAACTAAACCTAATCGATTTGCTTTTGTTTTGAAATGCCCCATTCTGTTACCATTAGCTGCCGTTTCGCTATCTCAGTCTGCCTTGCATGAAATCCATTGATTGAGGTGGCTATCAATAGCGCTTGGCACTATAAAACAGTAGGGCTACGTGTTGATTCACTCCAGATTTTTCCTTAAAGCGCAATACCGACCTATATGCATGTCTCTTCATGTCCCTACTTCTTTTTACTGTAGCACCAATCACTCCTGATGAAACTCTTTTTTGTTCCACTGTATATGCGTGAGAATGGTTGAAATAGCAATAAAATACCCCTGACTTGACTTGACACTGCATGCTCTTAATCATACGCTTCAGCTAACATTCCCGGCTTGTGTCCATGTCACAATTTGGTGCTACAGTATACGTGACAGGAAACTGAACTGAGGTGGAGGCATTGATTCTATATAGGCTTGAAAAGGACTGATAAGACTTCCCATATTAACAGTGGTGCAGGAAGGAAGGGCATCTTGATCAGATGAGTTACTGCCATACAGGCCTGTTCTGTATGGCTGCTTGGCAGAAAGAGGGAGAGGGATTTACATATATTTCATAACAGGCGCTGTTATCCTAGCGCGTTCACATGCCTTCCCATCTGGTCCTGCCAAGTTGGAATCCATTTCTACATTACGTGATTTGTGAATGTAAATGAATGATGAAGCCTGGCAGATTTAGCTCAGCTCTATACCTGACTGCTTAGTGCAGGTTCATGTGAGACACGCTAATTATGATTATGTCCATTGTTGGTATTAGTGCTATTTGCATCCTGTGACTAACTATATGAATGTGATTACCCTTTATTTGACACTATTGACATGAGTAACAGGACCTGTCATAAGCATGACATGATGACACACATGATCATGAACGTTAATGGCATTCTGTAATGTAGCCTACTCTGGGGGAAGCCACTGAAGGCGGAATTCAATAGTTTCCCAATGAATTGCCTACACACTGGGCTGTAATGGCTGTCAATTTTCCTCCATTTTCCTCTATTACCCTCAATGACTCTGTCTAGGATTCTCAAGTTCAAGACTTTTATTGTCATTGCCAGTTGCCTGGACAACAGCTGCATCGAGCCCAAGCCAATCAACAAACTTTAAAAAGGCAGCACGAGAATATGATTGGCTAATAGTCGGTTAAGGTCAAGTGTTAATCCAATCAATTTGAATTTAGACAAGATCCTGGATCCTCATAGAGTGTATAAGTGTAGACTGAGGGGCTGGTCATTATGACCAGGCTAGGAAGAGTCCCTGTAATGAAGAAAAAAGTGCTGGTCCATCAGGATACTGACAAAAACAAAAGGATTTATTGTGTAGAGTAGATACTTGAGATCTTTGGTGCTTGAGAAGGTGGAGGAGGAGTTTAAAATAGGTCCCGGTGGACGCGTGTTCTTAGCCTCGTCTCTGTTACTTAGCACTCTTGTCCTCCTGTGGTCCCAAACAGTGGAACCATCTGGGAGCAGCACTGAAGCACAAAGCTAGGCTAGTTTTCTCTCTCAAGTAAACTAAACATCAACCCAAACACTTTAAACAAGTGACCTCCTCCTGACACACACACACACACACACACACACACACACACTCACCTCCCAACCCCGTTCCACTTCTCTGCCTCCAAGCCCAGCCAATGAAAAGCCTGAAAAGCCTTTACAGCTTTGAGGAGAGAAATGTTGAGAGGGAGGCAAAGTCTGTACCAAAGGTCTCTATTGTCACCCTTGCTGAAGAAAACTTCATCATCATCATCATCATCATCATCATCATCATCTTTTTTTTTTTTAGATATTTTTTGGGCTTTTTGCCTCCAATCAGACAGGACAGCATATATATATTTTCAGGAAAGTGGGAGAGAGAGAGAGACGGGGTGGGATCAGGAAATGACCCTGGGTCAGAACCGAACCCTGGTCCCCGGAGTAATAATGGTCTGACGCTCTAGCCACTGAGCCACGGCTCCCCCATCATCATCATCATCATCTTCATCATATCCATGGACACCAGTGGTGTCTGCAGTCAGTGTTTTAGGACATTTTGTTTTTATATTTTCATGTTTGATCATTCAAAGATCTTTTCCTCAGTCATACAGGAGGCTTGCATGTTAAAACGGTGTGTTTGTGTTTATGTGTGAGAGAGAGAGAGAGAGAGAGAGACAGAGAGAGAGAGAGAATGAGTATGCATGCATGCATTGTGTGCGCAGATGCGCTGCCAATATGAATCTATTGTTTGTACTTGATGAACACTGACTCATTCATTCAGCCTGGAATATTAATATACTGTGTAGGCCCACCATAACAGGTGTCATGTGATGTATGTGTGTGTGTGTGTGTGTGTGTGTGTGTGTGTGCGCGCGCGCGTGCTGTCCTCAGATCACGCAATGTGCAGACATGGAAGGCAATGTACAGTACTTCCCAGCCGCTTATGATAGTCAGTTTCTTGTCCCGTGCAGAAAAGCCTTGTTCCTATGGGACTGCGACACTTATTAAGCCGGCTGTGGATTGTTTAGGCTGTTGTGCTGCTCATATTAAATGTAATGGTAATTATGAGAATTTGCTTTCTTTGATTTTCTGTCCCAAGAAAGGTCATTTAGCTTCCCCGCAGTGGCTGATTTTAATTTGGGAAGGTCAGCATGGAGCTTGAGTGTGACTTGGGAAGTCACTGTGTGTGAACCATTGTGGTATAATGGAGACTCAGGATTTTATTTATCATACATACAGAACACAATGGCAAGGTGTGCAATGAAAGGCTTTTTATTTATTTGTTTGTTTGTTTGTTTGTTTTGCTGGTGCCATTCTTCCCAGGCTTCAAGGATTCAGGACTTTTATAGAAGTAGTAGACAGAGAGAGTCAAAACATATTTACGGAGGTAATTGCATTCAACATCATCCAGCTGCGTCTCATCTAAAACGCCCAGTCCTCGATAAACGCCCTCACACAGTACTGCCCCTTACTTCGTCACTGTCAACGTGCTGCTTTGTTATTGAACATCCGGGTTCTCATGTGCTATCGCTAGCCTCGATAGATAGGAAAGTGAAAGCATTTGGCGACTCGTTTGTATTTTGTCCAGAGTTCGTGAAAATGATTCTTATTCCGATTGTAAAAGGAGTATTTGCAATATTTAAGTCATGCAGATTGTTTGATGTCAAACGGAAAAAGAGTTAACAGGACACGTAGGCCTAACCTGACTGTCGCCATCTGGTATTCAAAATACCATCTGGGGCGGAACCAAAACCAAAACGATTTCGACGGAGAGTTTTTTTCTTAAAAATCTTGCATGTGATTGGACACAGAGTATGTCCGTCGTCTTGACTGACGCGCCCTTTCAACCACTCACGTTAAACTGTTGTAACGTCATTTCACTGCGACAGACGGAAAATGAGTACTCTACCCCAGGCCTACTAGGCTAGCTATCAAAACAATGCAGCATGGCTACACCGAAACGGACACCACAATAACAATAGGGTCCTGCATTCCTCCCATCTCTTTAGCTACCAATGGAGCCATCTGATAAATTAAACTTTTGCCAAATCCGGTCGGAAGTAGAGCAAAAACATCATTGCCACCGACAAACGATTCCAATGCCGTCCTCTGTTCGTCTTTTAAAGAATGCACACGCGGTAGTTTTGACAAAACATTGGAAATAGCAGAATGGATATCGACCCTGGGATTCCTAGCGCACGCCGCCATCGTTGTTTTCTCTCCTGACCTGGGCCCGACTACAACCGCCGTCGCTCCCTTGATTGCGTCACACCACCCACCCATGGAAAAACCCACCCGGCAACTCTGATTGGCTCTATTCGTTTCGAAGTGAGACTGAAGCTCACGGCACTCAGATGGATGCGGGAGGTAACCGCAACGCCCTCTAGCGTGTAGTTTAGCGAAACGCATCCAGATGATGACAATCAGGTTAACGTAGGCCTACATCAACCAAATATACATGAACATTATCTAGCCTACATACATAGACTATGAACGACAAACTCGACAGTGACCTTTTGTTGCATTCACATACACACATGCGCGCGGGCGGCACTGCGTTACTTGATGGGAGCACCAGCCTTTTTTTTTTTTTTAACATGTCAATATATGGCAAGGACGTGTCTTGGAAGAATGAAGACTTCTGGTTCTCACATCTTGCCAGGAGAGTTCATTTGGGTTTGTGAGCAGCCTATCCTGTTAAAGGTAGAGGACATCATGCATGCATCAATTAGGTCTAAGCGCTTTGATGCTGTTGTTTTGAAATGTAGGTACGCGAAGATTTCGCACAACCCAGGAAATTGTTAATGATATTGTCGGGTTGGATTAACAATATTACGGAATGAAGTATGCTTATTTCGAAGGAATTACTGTCGTGGTTTAGACTTCACCAACTACTTGCACTATAGCTGTCCGATGTAGGGACAGGGCCTCCCCCAGCCTTTCCCTTCCACTGGCGCGCGAAACCGAAGGGTGCCCACTACATTACTATTATAATGCATAGCCTAGAGTGATATCGGCGTGCATGGGCACCCGCCAAAAAGGCTAGGCCCTACCGACTTTTCTCGAGGAACAAAAGAAAATAGGCGAATAGCCTACATGAAAACATTAATCACAAATAGAGTAGACTAGAGCGAAATCACATCATGTCGTCGATAGAAAGCTTACGGCCATGCAAGCCTATTAACTCCTAAAAATAAATTTGCCTATTGACACATTTAAAACATTTCAGTAGCTACTTCAGAACTCTAACACATCTCGTGACAAATTACAAATCTCTCCGTCCACCTCGCTTGCGCGTCTCTCTCTCTCTCTCTCTCTCTCTCTCTCTCTCTTTCTCTCTCTCTCTCTCCGAGGGTACGCACAGTGCGCATACGTACGCCTGAGGCGCCACTGATTTCATATGTATTGGGTGAAATCATGACAAGACTTAATATACTGAACTATAGCCTTAGTAAAGTGTGAGTCCAACACTTATGTGAAAACCATGCAAAACAACCCTTATTTGACAAATCTTTAGAAATGACTCCACAAGCCAAGGTTACTCATGTGTTTGTGACAATAATTGTAATAACATTGTTATTATCAAAAGTCATTGCGGAAGTGAAAAAAAATTGTCAGGTCACTTTTTCAACTTAAAACCACTTTGCATGAAAGAAATTTAGTATGGATTGAAATACCTGAAAAAATTAGACTTTTCACATTACGGTCTATTGCCTTACATATACACGTTCTACTATGGAAAAGTTATGAAGGTTTTGAAATGCCTAATGCATTTTTGCATTTGGGATTCATTTGTGTTCCCTATGTCAAAAAGGCTTTTTCACACAATTTCATATGTATTGGGTGAAATCATGACAAGACTTAATATACTGAACTATAGCCTTAGTAAAGTGTGAGTCCAACACTTATGTGAAAACCATGCAAAACAACCCTTATTTGACAAATCTTTAGAAATGACTCCACAAGCCAAGGTTACTCATGTGTTTGTGACAATAATTGTAATAACATTGTTATTATCAAAAGTCATTGCGGAAGTGAAAAAAATTGTCAGGTCACTTTTTCAACTTAAAACCACTTTGCATGAAAGAAATTTAGTATGGATTGAAATACCTGAAAAAATTAGACTTTTCACATTACGGTCTATTGCCTTACATATACACGTTCTACTATGGAAAAGTTATGAAGGTTTTGAAATGCCTAATGCATTTTTGCATTTGGGATTCATTTGTGTTCCCTATGTCAAAAAAGGCTTTTTCACACAATTTCATATGTATTGGGTGAAATCATGACAAGACTTAATATACTGAACTATAGCCTTAGTAAAGTGTGAGTCCAACACTTATGTGAAAACCATGCAAAACAACCCTTATTTGACAAATCTTTAGAAATGACTCCACAAGCCAAGGTTACTCATGTGTTTGTGACAATAATTGTAATAACATTGTTATTATCAAAAGTCATTGCGGAAGTGAAAAAAAATTGTCAGGTCACTTTTTCAACTTAAAACCACTTTGCATGAAAGAAATTTAGTATGGATTGAAATACCTGAAAAAATTAGACTTTTCACATTACGGTCTATTGCCTTACATATACACGTTCTACTATGGAAAAGTTATGAAGGTTTTGAAATGCCTAATGCATTTTTGCATTTGGGATTCATTTGTGTTCCCTATGTCAAAAAAGGCTTTTTCACACAATTTCATATGTATTGGGTGAAATCATGACAAGACTTAATATACTGAACTATAGCCTTAGTAAAGTGTGAGTCCAACACTTATGTGAAAACCATGCAAAACAACCCTTATTTGACAAATCTTTAGAAATGACTCCACAAGCCAAGGTTACTCATGTGTTTGTGACAATAATTGTAATAACATTGTTATTATCAAAAGTCATTGCGGAAGTGAAAAAAAATTGTCAGGTCACTTTTTCAACTTAAAACCACTTTGCATGAAAGAAATTTAGTATGGATTGAAATACCTGAAAAAATTAGACTTTTCACATTACGGTCTATTGCCTTACATATACACGTTCTACTATGGAAAAGTTATGAAGGTTTTGAAATGCCTAATGCATTTTTGCATTTGGGATTCATTTGTGTTCCCTATGTCAAAAAAGGCTTTTTCACACAATTTCATATGTATTGGGTGAAATCATGACAAGACTTAATATACTGAACTATAGCCTTAGTAAAGTGTGAGTCCAACACTTATGTGAAAACCATGCAAAACAACCCTTATTTGACAAATCTTTAGAAATGACTCCACAAGCCAAGGTTACTCATGTGTTTGTGACAATAATTGTAATAACATTGTTATTATCAAAAGTCATTGCGGAAGTGAAAAAAAAATTGTCAGGTCACTTTTTCAACTTAAAACCACTTTGCATGAAAGAAATTTAGTATGGATTGAAATACCTGAAAAAATTAGACTTTTCACATTACGGTCTATTGCCTTACATATACACGTTCTACTATGGAAAAGTTATGAAGGTTTTGAAATGCCTAATGCATTTTTGCATTTGGGATTCATTTGTGTTCCCTATGTCAAAAAGGCTTTTTCACACAATTTCATATGTATTGGGTGAAATCATGACAAGACTTAATATACTGAACTATAGCCTTAGTAAAGTGTGAGTCCAACACTTATGTGAAAACCATGCAAAACAACCCTTATTTGACAAATCTTTAGAAATGACTCCACAAGCCAAGGTTACTCATGTGTTTGTGACAATAATTGTAATAACATTGTTATTATCAAAAGTCATTGCGGAAGTGAAAAAAAATTGTCAGGTCACTTTTTCAACTTAAAACCACTTTGCATGAAAGAAATTTAGTATGGATTGAAATACCTGAAAAAATTAGACTTTTCACATTACGGTCTATTGCCTTACATATACACGTTCTACTATGGAAAAGTTATGAAGGTTTTGAAATGCCTAATGCATTTTTGCATTTGGGATTCATTTGTGTTCCCTATGTCAAAAAAGGCTTTTTCACACAATTTCATATGTATTGGGTGAAATCATGACAAGACTTAATATACTGAACTATAGCCTTAGTAAAGTGTGAGTCCAACACTTATGTGAAAACCATGCAAAACAACCCTTATTTGACAAATCTTTAGAAATGACTCCACAAGCCAAGGTTACTCATGTGTTTGTGACAATAATTGTAATAACATTGTTATTATCAAAAGTCATTGCGGAAGTGAAAAAAAATTGTCAGGTCACTTTTTCAACTTAAAACCACTTTGCATGAAAGAAATTTAGTATGGATTGAAATACCTGAAAAAATTAGACTTTTCACATTACGGTCTATTGCCTTACATATACACGTTCTACTATGGAAAAGTTATGAAGGTTTTGAAATGCCTAATGCATTTTTGCATTTGGGATTCATTTGTGTTCCCTATGTCAAAAAAGGCTTTTTCACACAATTTCATATGTATTGGGTGAAATCATGACAAGACTTAATATACTGAACTATAGCCTTAGTAAAGTGTGAGTCCAACACTTATGTGAAAACCATGCAAAACAACCCTTATTTGACAAATCTTTAGAAATGACTCCACAAGCCAAGGTTACTCATGTGTTTGTGACAATAATTGTAATAACATTGTTATTATCAAAAGTCATTGCGGAAGTGAAAAAAAATTGTCAGGTCACTTTTTCAACTTAAAACCACTTTGCATGAAAGAAATTTAGTATGGATTGAAATACCTGAAAAAATTAGACTTTTCACATTACGGTCTATTGCCTTACATATACACGTTCTACTATGGAAAAGTTATGAAGGTTTTGAAATGCCTAATGCATTTTTGCATTTGGGATTCATTTGTGTTCCCTATGTCAAAAAAGGCTTTTTCACACAATTTCATATGTATTGGGTGAAATCATGACAAGACTTAATATACTGAACTATAGCCTTAGTAAAGTGTGAGTCCAACACTTATGTGAAAACCATGCAAAACAACCCTTATTTGACAAATCTTTAGAAATGACTCCACAAGCCAAGGTTACTCATGTGTTTGTGACAATAATTGTAATAACATTGTTATTATCAAAAGTCATTGCGGAAGTGAAAAAAAAATTGTCAGGTCACTTTTTCAACTTAAAACCACTTTGCATGAAAGAAATTTAGTATGGATTGAAATACCTGAAAAAATTAGACTTTTCACATTACGGTCTATTGCCTTACATATACACGTTCTACTATGGAAAAGTTATGAAGGTTTTGAAATGCCTAATGCATTTTTGCATTTGGGATTCATTTGTGTTCCCTATGTCAAAAAAGGCTTTTTCACACAATTTCATATGTATTGGGTGAAATCATGACAAGACTTAATATACTGAACTATAGCCTTAGTAAAGTGTGAGTCCAACACTTATGTGAAAACCATGCAAAACAACCCTTATTTGACAAATCTTTAGAAATGACTCCACAAGCCAAGGTTACTCATGTGTTTGTGACAATAATTGTAATAACATTGTTATTATCAAAAGTCATTGCGGAAGTGAAAAAAATTGTCAGGTCACTTTTTCAACTTAAAACCACTTTGCATGAAAGAAATTTAGTATGGATTGAAATACCTGAAAAAATTAGACTTTTCACATTACGGTCTATTGCCTTACATATACACGTTCTACTATGGAAAAGTTATGAAGGTTTTGAAATGCCTAATGCATTTTTGCATTTGGGATTCATTTGTGTTCCCTATGTCAAAAAAGGCTTTTTCACACAATTTCATATGTATTGGGTGAAATCATGACAAGACTTAATATACTGAACTATAGCCTTAGTAAAGTGTGAGTCCAACACTTATGTGAAAACCATGCAAAACAACCCTTATTTGACAAATCTTTAGAAATGACTCCACAAGCCAAGGTTACTCATGTGTTTGTGACAATAATTGTAATAACATTGTTATTATCAAAAGTCATTGCGGAAGTGAAAAAAATTGTCAGGTCACTTTTTCAACTTAAAACCACTTTGCATGAAAGAAATTTAGTATGGATTGAAATACCTGAAAAAATTAGACTTTTCACATTACGGTCTATTGCCTTACATATACACGTTCTACTATGGAAAAGTTATGAAGGTTTTGAAATGCCTAATGCATTTTTGCATTTGGGATTCATTTGTGTTCCCTATGTCAAAAAAGGCTTTTTCACACAATTTCATATGTATTGGGTGAAATCATGACAAGACTTAATATACTGAACTATAGCCTTAGTAAAGTGTGAGTCCAACACTTATGTGAAAACCATGCAAAACAACCCTTATTTGACAAATCTTTAGAAATGACTCCACAAGCCAAGGTTACTCATGTGTTTGTGACAATAATTGTAATAACATTGTTATTATCAAAAGTCATTGCGGAAGTGAAAAAAATTGTCAGGTCACTTTTTTCAACTTAAAACCACTTTGCATGAAAGAAATTTAGTATGGATTGAAATACCTGAAAAAATTAGACTTTTCACATTACGGTCTATTGCCTTACATATACACGTTCTACTATGGAAAAGTTATGAAGGTTTTGAAATGCCTAATGCATTTTTGCATTTGGGATTCATTTGTGTTCCCTATGTCAAAAAAGGCTTTTTCACACAATTTCATATGTATTGGGTGAAATCATGACAAGACTTAATATACTGAACTATAGCCTTAGTAAAGTGTGAGTCCAACACTTATGTGAAAACCATGCAAAACAACCCTTATTTGACAAATCTTTAGAAATGACTCCACAAGCCAAGGTTACTCATGTGTTTGTGACAATAATTGTAATAACATTGTTATTATCAAAAGTCATTGCGGAAGTGAAAAAAAATTGTCAGGTCACTTTTTCAACTTAAAACCACTTTGCATGAAAGAAATTTAGTATGGATTGAAATACCTGAAAAAATTAGACTTTTCACATTACGGTCTATTGCCTTACATATACACGTTCTACTATGGAAAAGTTATGAAGGTTTTGAAATGCCTAATGCATTTTTGCATTTGGGATTCATTTGTGTTCCCTATGTCAAAAAAGGCTTTTTCACACAATTTCATATGTATTGGGTGAAATCATGACAAGACTTAATATACTGAACTATAGCCTTAGTAAAGTGTGAGTCCAACACTTATGTGAAAACCATGCAAAACAACCCTTATTTGACAAATCTTTAGAAATGACTCCACAAGCCAAGGTTACTCATGTGTTTGTGACAATAATTGTAATAACATTGTTATTATCAAAAGTCATTGCGGAAGTGAAAAAAAATTGTCAGGTCACTTTTTCAACTTAAAACCACTTTGCATGAAAGAAATTTAGTATGGATTGAAATACCTGAAAAAATTAGACTTTTCACATTACGGTCTATTGCCTTACATATACACGTTCTACTATGGAAAAGTTATGAAGGTTTTGAAATGCCTAATGC
Organism: Sardinella longiceps; assembly: GCA_027497455.2. Lineage (NCBI taxonomy): Eukaryota > Metazoa > Chordata > Actinopteri > Clupeiformes > Clupeidae > Sardinella > Sardinella longiceps. The sequence continues at coordinate 11,348 of JAODXP020001916.1, read as the reverse complement.
ATTTTTGCATTTGGGATTCATTTGTGTTCCCTATGTCAAAAAAGGCTTTTTCACACAATTTCATATGTATTGGGTGAAATCATGACAAGACTTAATATACTGAACTATAGCCTTAGTAAAGTGTGAGTCCAACACTTATGTGAAAACCATGCAAAACAACCCTTATTTGACAAATCTTTAGAAATGACTCCACAAGCCAAGGTTACTCATGTGTTTGTGACAATAATTGTAATAACATTGTTATTATCAAAAGTCATTGCGGAAGTGAAAAAAATTGTCAGGTCACTTTTTCAACTTAAAACCACTTTGCATGAAAGAAATTTAGTATGGATTGAAATACCTGAAAAAATTAGACTTTTCACATTACGGTCTATTGCCTTACATATACACGTTCTACTATGGAAAAGTTATGAAGGTTTTGAAATGCCTAATGCATTTTTGCATTTGGGATTCATTTGTGTTCCCTATGTCAAAAAAGGCTTTTTCACACAATTTCATATGTATTGGGTGAAATCATGACAAGACTTAATATACTGAACTATAGCCTTAGTAAAGTGTGAGTCCAACACTTATGTGAAAACCATGCAAAACAACCCTTATTTGACAAATCTTTAGAAATGACTCCACAAGCCAAGGTTACTCATGTGTTTGTGACAATAATTGTAATAACATTGTTATTATCAAAAGTCATTGCGGAAGTGAAAAAAAATTGTCAGGTCACTTTTTCAACTTAAAACCACTTTGCATGAAAGAAATTTAGTATGGATTGAAATACCTGAAAAAATTAGACTTTTCACATTACGGTCTATTGCCTTACATATACACGTTCTACTATGGAAAAGTTATGAAGGTTTTGAAATGCCTAATGCATTTTTGCATTTGGGATTCATTTGTGTTCCCTATGTCAAAAAAGGCTTTTTCACACAATTTCATATGTATTGGGTGAAATCATGACAAGACTTAATATACTGAACTATAGCCTTAGTAAAGTGTGAGTCCAACACTTATGTGAAAACCATGCAAAACAACCCTTATTTGACAAATCTTTAGAAATGACTCCACAAGCCAAGGTTACTCATGTGTTTGTGACAATAATTGTAATAACATTGTTATTATCAAAAGTCATTGCGGAAGTGAAAAAAATTGTCAGGTCACTTTTTCAACTTAAAACCACTTTGCATGAAAGAAATTTAGTATGGATTGAAATACCTGAAAAAATTAGACTTTTCACATTACGGTCTATTGCCTTACATATACACGTTCTACTATGGAAAAGTTATGAAGGTTTTGAAATGCCTAATGCATTTTTGCATTTGGGATTCATTTGTGTTCCCTATGTCAAAAAAGGCTTTTTCACACAATTTCATATGTATTGGGTGAAATCATGACAAGACTTAATATACTGAACTATAGCCTTAGTAAAGTGTGAGTCCAACACTTATGTGAAAACCATGCAAAACAACCCTTATTTGACAAATCTTTAGAAATGACTCCACAAGCCAAGGTTACTCATGTGTTTGTGACAATAATTGTAATAACATTGTTATTATCAAAAGTCATTGCGGAAGTGAAAAAAATTGTCAGGTCACTTTTTCAACTTAAAACCACTTTGCATGAAAGAAATTTAGTATGGATTGAAATACCTGAAAAAATTAGACTTTTCACATTACGGTCTATTGCCTTACATATACACGTTCTACTATGGAAAAGTTATGAAGGTTTTGAAATGCCTAATGCATTTTTGCATTTGGGATTCATTTGTGTTCCCTATGTCAAAAAAGGCTTTTTCACACAATTTCATATGTATTGGGTGAAATCATGACAAGACTTAATATACTGAACTATAGCCTTAGTAAAGTGTGAGTCCAACACTTATGTGAAAACCATGCAAAACAACCCTTATTTGACAAATCTTTAGAAATGACTCCACAAGCCAAGGTTACTCATGTGTTTGTGACAATAATTGTAATAACATTGTTATTATCAAAAGTCATTGCGGAAGTGAAAAAAAATTGTCAGGTCACTTTTTCAACTTAAAACCACTTTGCATGAAAGAAATTTAGTATGGATTGAAATACCTGAAAAAATTAGACTTTTCACATTACGGTCTATTGCCTTACATATACACGTTCTACTATGGAAAAGTTATGAAGGTTTTGAAATGCCTAATGCATTTTTGCATTTGGGATTCATTTGTGTTCCCTATGTCAAAAAGGCTTTTTCACACAATTTCATATGTATTGGGTGAAATCATGACAAGACTTAATATACTGAACTATAGCCTTAGTAAAGTGTGAGTCCAACACTTATGTGAAAACCATGCAAAACAACCCTTATTTGACAAATCTTTAGAAATGACTCCACAAGCCAAGGTTACTCATGTGTTTGTGACAATAATTGTAATAACATTGTTATTATCAAAAGTCATTGCGGAAGTGAAAAAAAATTGTCAGGTCACTTTTTCAACTTAAAACCACTTTGCATGAAAGAAATTTAGTATGGATTGAAATACCTGAAAAAATTAGACTTTTCACATTACGGTCTATTGCCTTACATATACACGTTCTACTATGGAAAAGTTATGAAGGTTTTGAAATGCCTAATGCATTTTTGCATTTGGGATTCATTTGTGTTCCCTATGTCAAAAAAGGCTTTTTCACACAATTTCATATGTATTGGGTGAAATCATGACAAGACTTAATATACTGAACTATAGCCTTAGTAAAGTGTGAGTCCAACACTTATGTGAAAACCATGCAAAACAACCCTTATTTGACAAATCTTTAGAAATGACTCCACAAGCCAAGGTTACTCATGTGTTTGTGACAATAATTGTAATAACATTGTTATTATCAAAAGTCATTGCGGAAGTGAAAAAAAATTGTCAGGTCACTTTTTCAACTTAAAACCACTTTGCATGAAAGAAATTTAGTATGGATTGAAATACCTGAAAAAATTAGACTTTTCACATTACGGTCTATTGCCTTACATATACACGTTCTACTATGGAAAAGTTATGAAGGTTTTGAAATGCCTAATGCATTTTTGCATTTGGGATTCATTTGTGTTCCCTATGTCAAAAAAGGCTTTTTCACACAATTTCATATGTATTGGGTGAAATCATGACAAGACTTAATATACTGAACTATAGCCTTAGTAAAGTGTGAGTCCAACACTTATGTGAAAACCATGCAAAACAACCCTTATTTGACAAATCTTTAGAAATGACTCCACAAGCCAAGGTTACTCATGTGTTTGTGACAATAATTGTAATAACATTGTTATTATCAAAAGTCATTGCGGAAGTGAAAAAAATTGTCAGGTCACTTTTTCAACTTAAAACCACTTTGCATGAAAGAAATTTAGTATGGATTGAAATACCTGAAAAAATTAGACTTTTCACATTACGGTCTATTGCCTTACATATACACGTTCTACTATGGAAAAGTTATGAAGGTTTTGAAATGCCTAATGCATTTTTGCATTTGGGATTCATTTGTGTTCCCTATGTCAAAAAAGGCTTTTTCACACAATTTCATATGTATTGGGTGAAATCATGACAAGACTTAATATACTGAACTATAGCCTTAGTAAAGTGTGAGTCCAACACTTATGTGAAAACCATGCAAAACAACCCTTATTTGACAAATCTTTAGAAATGACTCCACAAGCCAAGGTTACTCATGTGTTTGTGACAATAATTGTAATAACATTGTTATTATCAAAAGTCATTGCGGAAGTGAAAAAAAATTGTCAGGTCACTTTTTCAACTTAAAACCACTTTGCATGAAAGAAATTTAGTATGGATTGAAATACCTGAAAAAATTAGACTTTTCACATTACGGTCTATTGCCTTACATATACACGTTCTACTATGGAAAAGTTATGAAGGTTTTGAAATGCCTAATGCATTTTTGCATTTGGGATTCATTTGTGTTCCCTATGTCAAAAAAGGCTTTTTCACACAATTTCATATGTATTGGGTGAAATCATGACAAGACTTAATATACTGAACTATAGCCTTAGTAAAGTGTGAGTCCAACACTTATGTGAAAACCATGCAAAACAACCCTTATTTGACAAATCTTTAGAAATGACTCCACAAGCCAAGGTTACTCATGTGTTTGTGACAATAATTGTAATAACATTGTTATTATCAAAAGTCATTGCGGAAGTGAAAAAAATTGTCAGGTCACTTTTTCAACTTAAAACCACTTTGCATGAAAGAAATTTAGTATGGATTGAAATACCTGAAAAAATTAGACTTTTCACATTACGGTCTATTGCCTTACATATACACGTTCTACTATGGAAAAGTTATGAAGGTTTTGAAATGCCTAATGCATTTTTGCATTTGGGATTCATTTGTGTTCCCTATGTCAAAAAAGGCTTTTTCACACAATTTCATATGTATTGGGTGAAATCATGACAAGACTTAATATACTGAACTATAGCCTTAGTAAAGTGTGAGTCCAACACTTATGTGAAAACCATGCAAAACAACCCTTATTTGACAAATCTTTAGAAATGACTCCACAAGCCAAGGTTACTCATGTGTTTGTGACAATAATTGTAATAACATTGTTATTATCAAAAGTCATTGCGGAAGTGAAAAAAAATTGTCAGGTCACTTTTTCAACTTAAAACCACTTTGCATGAAAGAAATTTAGTATGGATTGAAATACCTGAAAAAATTAGACTTTTCACATTACGGTCTATTGCCTTACATATACACGTTCTACTATGGAAAAGTTATGAAGGTTTTGAAATGCCTAATGCATTTTTGCATTTGGGATTCATTTGTGTTCCCTATGTCAAAAAGGCTTTTTCACACAATTTCATATGTATTGGGTGAAATCATGACAAGACTTAATATACTGAACTATAGCCTTAGTAAAGTGTGAGTCCAACACTTATGTGAAAACCATGCAAAACAACCCTTATTTGACAAATCTTTAGAAATGACTCCACAAGCCAAGGTTACTCATGTGTTTGTGACAATAATTGTAATAACATTGTTATTATCAAAAGTCATTGCGGAAGTGAAAAAAAATTGTCAGGTCACTTTTTCAACTTAAAACCACTTTGCATGAAAGAAATTTAGTATGGATTGAAATACCTGAAAAAATTAGACTTTTCACATTACGGTCTATTGCCTTACATATACACGTTCTACTATGGAAAAGTTATGAAGGTTTTGAAATGCCTAATGCATTTTTGCATTTGGGATTCATTTGTGTTCCCTATGTCAAAAAAGGCTTTTTCACACAATTTCATATGTATTGGGTGAAATCATGACAAGACTTAATATACTGAACTATAGCCTTAGTAAAGTGTGAGTCCAACACTTATGTGAAAACCATGCAAAACAACCCTTATTTGACAAATCTTTAGAAATGACTCCACAAGCCAAGGTTACTCATGTGTTTGTGACAATAATTGTAATAACATTGTTATTATCAAAAGTCATTGCGGAAGTGAAAAAAAATTGTCAGGTCACTTTTTCAACTTAAAACCACTTTGCATGAAAGAAATTTAGTATGGATTGAAATACCTGAAAAAATTAGACTTTTCACATTACGGTCTATTGCCTTACATATACACGTTCTACTATGGAAAAGTTATGAAGGTTTTGAAATGCCTAATGCATTTTTGCATTTGGGATTCATTTGTGTTCCCTATGTCAAAAAAGGCTTTTTCACACAATTTCATATGTATTGGGTGAAATCATGACAAGACTTAATATACTGAACTATAGCCTTAGTAAAGTGTGAGTCCAACACTTATGTGAAAACCATGCAAAACAACCCTTATTTGACAAATCTTTAGAAATGACTCCACAAGCCAAGGTTACTCATGTGTTTGTGACAATAATTGTAATAACATTGTTATTATCAAAAGTCATTGCGGAAGTGAAAAAAAATTGTCAGGTCACTTTTTCAACTTAAAACCACTTTGCATGAAAGAAATTTAGTATGGATTGAAATACCTGAAAAAATTAGACTTTTCACATTACGGTCTATTGCCTTACATATACACGTTCTACTATGGAAAAGTTATGAAGGTTTTGAAATGCCTAATGCATTTTTGCATTTGGGATTCATTTGTGTTCCCTATGTCAAAAAAGGCTTTTTCACACAATTTCATATGTATTGGGTGAAATCATGACAAGACTTAATATACTGAACTATAGCCTTAGTAAAGTGTGAGTCCAACACTTATGTGAAAACCATGCAAAACAACCCTTATTTGACAAATCTTTAGAAATGACTCCACAAGCCAAGGTTACTCATGTGTTTGTGACAATAATTGTAATAACATTGTTATTATCAAAAGTCATTGCGGAAGTGAAAAAAATTGTCAGGTCACTTTTTCAACTTAAAACCACTTTGCATGAAAGAAATTTAGTATGGATTGAAATACCTGAAAAAATTAGACTTTTCACATTACGGTCTATTGCCTTACATATACACGTTCTACTATGGAAAAGTTATGAAGGTTTTGAAATGCCTAATGCATTTTTGCATTTGGGATTCATTTGTGTTCCCTATGTCAAAAAAGGCTTTTTCACACAATTTCATATGTATTGGGTGAAATCATGACAAGACTTAATATACTGAACTATAGCCTTAGTAAAGTGTGAGTCCAACACTTATGTGAAAACCATGCAAAACAACCCTTATTTGACAAATCTTTAGAAATGACTCCACAAGCCAAGGTTACTCATGTGTTTGTGACAATAATTGTAATAACATTGTTATTATCAAAAGTCATTGCGGAAGTGAAAAAAATTGTCAGGTCACTTTTTCAACTTAAAACCACTTTGCATGAAAGAAATTTAGTATGGATTGAAATACCTGAAAAAATTAGACTTTTCACATTACGGTCTATTGCCTTACATATACACGTTCTACTATGGAAAAGTTATGAAGGTTTTGAAATGCCTAATGCATTTTTGCATTTGGGATTCATTTGTGTTCCCTATGTCAAAAAAGGCTTTTTCACACAATTTCATATGTATTGGGTGAAATCATGACAAGACTTAATATACTGAACTATAGCCTTAGTAAAGTGTGAGTCCAACACTTATGTGAAAACCATGCAAAACAACCCTTATTTGACAAATCTTTAGAAATGACTCCACAAGCCAAGGTTACTCATGTGTTTGTGACAATAATTGTAATAACATTGTTATTATCAAAAGTCATTGCGGAAGTGAAAAAAAATTGTCAGGTCACTTTTTCAACTTAAAACCACTTTGCATGAAAGAAATTTAGTATGGATTGAAATACCTGAAAAAATTAGACTTTTCACATTACGGTCTATTGCCTTACATATACACGTTCTACTATGGAAAAGTTATGAAGGTTTTGAAATGCCTAATGCATTTTTGCATTTGGGATTCATTTGTGTTCCCTATGTCAAAAAAGGCTTTTTCACACAATTTCATATGTATTGGGTGAAATCATGACAAGACTTAATATACTGAACTATAGCCTTAGTAAAGTGTGAGTCCAACACTTATGTGAAAACCATGCAAAACAACCCTTATTTGACAAATCTTTAGAAATGACTCCACAAGCCAAGGTTACTCATGTGTTTGTGACAATAATTGTAATAACATTGTTATTATCAAAAGTCATTGCGGAAGTGAAAAAAATTGTCAGGTCACTTTTTCAACTTAAAACCACTTTGCATGAAAGAAATTTAGTATGGATTGAAATACCTGAAAAAATTAGACTTTTCACATTACGGTCTATTGCCTTACATATACACGTTCTACTATGGAAAAGTTATGAAGGTTTTGAAATGCCTAATGCATTTTTGCATTTGGGATTCATTTGTGTTCCCTATGTCAAAAAAGGCTTTTTCACACAATTTCATATGTATTGGGTGAAATCATGACAAGACTTAATATACTGAACTATAGCCTTAGTAAAGTGTGAGTCCAACACTTATGTGAAAACCATGCAAAACAACCCTTATTTGACAAATCTTTAGAAATGACTCCACAAGCCAAGGTTACTCATGTGTTTGTGACAATAATTGTAATAACATTGTTATTATCAAAAGTCATTGCGGAAGTGAAAAAAAATTGTCAGGTCACTTTTTCAACTTAAAACCACTTTGCATGAAAGAAATTTAGTATGGATTGAAATACCTGAAAAAATTAGACTTTTCACATTACGGTCTATTGCCTTACATATACACGTTCTACTATGGAAAAGTTATGAAGGTTTTGAAATGCCTAATGCATTTTTGCATTTGGGATTCATTTGTGTTCCCTATGTCAAAAAAGGCTTTTTCACACAATTTCATATGTATTGGGTGAAATCATGACAAGACTTAATATACTGAACTATAGCCTTAGTAAAGTGTGAGTCCAACACTTATGTGAAAACCATGCAAAACAACCCTTATTTGACAAATCTTTAGAAATGACTCCACAAGCCAAGGTTACTCATGTGTTTGTGACAATAATTGTAATAACATTGTTATTATCAAAAGTCATTGCGGAAGTGAAAAAAAATTGTCAGGTCACTTTTTCAACTTAAAACCACTTTGCATGAAAGAAATTTAGTATGGATTGAAATACCTGAAAAAAATTAGACTTTTCACATTACGGTCTATTGCCTTACATATACACGTTCTACTATGGAAAAGTTATGAAGGTTTTGAAATGCCTAATGCATTTTTGCATTTGGGATTCATTTGTGTTCCCTATGTCAAAAAGGCTTTTTCACACAATTTCATATGTATTGGGTGAAATCATGACAAGACTTAATATACTGAACTATAGCCTTAGTAAAGTGTGAGTCCAACACTTATGTGAAAACCATGCAAAACAACCCTTATTTGACAAATCTTTAGAAATGACTCCACAAGCCAAGGTTACTCATGTGTTTGTGACAATAATTGTAATAACATTGTTATTATCAAAAGTCATTGCGGAAGTGAAAAAAATTGTCAGGTCACTTTTTCAACTTAAAACCACTTTGCATGAAAGAAATTTAGTATGGATTGAAATACCTGAAAAAATTAGACTTTTCACATTACGGTCTATTGCCTTACATATACACGTTCTACTATGGAAAAGTTATGAAGGTTTTGAAATGCCTAATGCATTTTTGCATTTGGGATTCATTTGTGTTCCCTATGTCAAAAAAGGCTTTTTCACACAATTTCATATGTATTGGGTGAAATCATGACAAGACTTAATATACTGAACTATAGCCTTAGTAAAGTGTGAGTCCAACACTTATGTGAAAACCATGCAAAACAACCCTTATTTGACAAATCTTTAGAAATGACTCCACAAGCCAAGGTTACTCATGTGTTTGTGACAATAATTGTAATAACATTGTTATTATCAAAAGTCATTGCGGAAGTGAAAAAAATTGTCAGGTCACTTTTTCAACTTAAAACCACTTTGCATGAAAGAAATTTAGTATGGATTGAAATACCTGAAAAAATTAGACTTTTCACATTACGGTCTATTGCCTTACATATACACGTTCTACTATGGAAAAGTTATGAAGGTTTTGAAATGCCTAATGCATTTTTGCATTTGGGATTCATTTGTGTTCCCTATGTCAAAAAAGGCTTTTTCACACAATTTCATATGTATTGGGTGAAATCATGACAAGACTTAATATACTGAACTATAGCCTTAGTAAAGTGTGAGTCCAACACTTATGTGAAAACCATGCAAAACAACCCTTATTTGACAAATCTTTAGAAATGACTCCACAAGCCAAGGTTACTCATGTGTTTGTGACAATAATTGTAATAACATTGTTATTATCAAAAGTCATTGCGGAAGTGAAAAAAAAATTGTCAGGTCACTTTTTCAACTTAAAACCACTTTGCATGAAAGAAATTTAGTATGGATTGAAATACCTGAAAAAATTAGACTTTTCACATTACGGTCTATTGCCTTACATATACACGTTCTACTATGGAAAAGTTATGAAGGTTTTGAAATGCCTAATGCATTTTTGCATTTGGGATTCATTTGTGTTCCCTATGTCAAAAAAGGCTTTTTCACACAATTTCATATGTATTGGGTGAAATCATGACAAGACTTAATATACTGAACTATAGCCTTAGTAAAGTGTGAGTCCAACACTTATGTGAAAACCATGCAAAACAACCCTTATTTGACAAATCTTTAGAAATGACTCCACAAGCCAAGGTTACTCATGTGTTTGTGACAATAATTGTAATAACATTGTTATTATCAAAAGTCATTGCGGAAGTGAAAAAAATTGTCAGGTCACTTTTTCAACTTAAAACCACTTTGCATGAAAGAAATTTAGTATGGATTGAAATACCTGAAAAATTAGACTTTTCACATTACGGTCTATTGCCTTACATATACACGTTCTACTATGGAAAAGTTATGAAGGTTTTGAAATGCCTAATGCATTTTTGCATTTGGGATTCATTTGTGTTCCCTATGTCAAAAAAGGCTTTTTCACACAATTTCATATGTATTGGGTGAAATCATGACAAGACTTAATATACTGAACTATAGCCTTAGTAAAGTGTGAGTCCAACACTTATGTGAAAACCATGCAAAACAACCCTTATTTGACAAATCTTTAGAAATGACTCCACAAGCCAAGGTTACTCATGTGTTTGTGACAATAATTGTAATAACATTGTTATTATCAAAAGTCATTGCGGAAGTGAAAAAAAATTGTCAGGTCACTTTTTCAACTTAAAACCACTTTGCATGAAAGAAATTTAGTATGGATTGAAATACCTGAAAAAATTAGACTTTTCACATTACGGTCTATTGCCTTACATATACACGTTCTACTATGGAAAAGTTATGAAGGTTTTGAAATGCCTAATGCATTTTTGCATTTGGGATTCATTTGTGTTCCCTATGTCAAAAAAGGCTTTTTCACACAATTTCATATGTATTGGGTGAAATCATGACAAGACTTAATATACTGAACTATAGCCTTAGTAAAGTGTGAGTCCAACACTTATGTGAAAACCATGCAAAACAACCCTTATTTGACAAATCTTTAGAAATGACTCCACAAGCCAAGGTTACTCATGTGTTTGTGACAATAATTGTAATAACATTGTTATTATCAAAAGTCATTGCGGAAGTGAAAAAAAATTGTCAGGTCACTTTTTCAACTTAAAACCACTTTGCATGAAAGAAATTTAGTATGGATTGAAATACCTGAAAAAATTAGACTTTTCACATTACGGTCTATTGCCTTACATATACACGTTCTACTATGGAAAAGTTATGAAGGTTTTGAAATGCCTAATGCATTTTTGCATTTGGGATTCATTTGTGTTCCCTATGTCAAAAAAGGCTTTTC
>JAODXP020001914.1:0-25683 GCA_027497455.2 Sardinella longiceps | reverse complement strand
GTAGTACTTTCTTTCTGGGGTTTACAGGTGCTGTGATGACATTACGCCTATCAGCGGTGCTTTGCCTGTGCTTTCGCCTGAATATAGTCCCAAGACTTTGTCACTCCTAGGCAAACCCTTCGTGATAATGGCATTGGCATTTGTACTCGGTTTGAATGTACAGGTGAAACAACGAAATTAGGAAAAATCTTGAGTTCATTTATGACTATTTTGAGAACGACAGGCTAAATGGAAACTCCAAATTACGGCGCTCTATGCTAAGCTAAGCTAACGCTGCGCTTCTGGATACGGAGAAGCACAGGTCTGAAAGAAAAACACTTTTGGTCACTTATCCAACACAGGGGAATATGGTAAGAGACTAAATTTCGTTTTGGGGTGGCCTATTCCTTTAATATACAGTGGAATCCGCTTATAGTGGTCACGGATATAGTAATCAGCCGCTTATATAGCCTAGATCAAAAGGCTTGGGACGGAATCATTTCTATACAAATGCTGTTTAAATAATTCGCTTATAGTAATCAAGAAATCCGCTTATAATGTTCATTTTTGGCCATTTTATGAATGTAAACATGTGCAAAAATCATTTTAAAATTACGTGTAGTTATTGGATTGATCATGCCCGGTCTCGCAACGCTCCGTTGAGCGGACCCTTGGTCAGGGAGAAGGCTGCAGCATTAGCAACAAGCCTCGGAGACGAGAGTTTCAAAGTTTCTAGCGGCTGGTTTGAGCGATTTAAAAAGAGGGAGAACATTGTGTTTAAGAAGCTGCACGGGGAGGCTGCTGAGGCTGACACTGTGTCACGCGACGAGTGGCTCGAGCAACAGTGGGTCAGAATGAGAGAGGAGTACAGTGAGGAGAGCATCTGGAACGCTGATGAAACAGCCTTGTTAAAAAAAAGCACTGGCTGTAGAGCCGACACACGGCACATAGCCTATAAGTTACGTACCAGAGTTATGTCTGCGCACAGCGCAGTATGGACTGTTACATGTATTAAATTTGAATGATACGGTAGGCCTACTGTAATAAAATTCCATAAATGTGGAAGCTACTGTATCTGTTTCATTTCATTGTTCTCATTGAATTCTGCATAAAAATAAGTGAAATAAAGGTAAATTCGGTTTTAGTAATCAACCGCTTTAGTGTTCAAATTGGCCCGGCCCAACGTGACCACTATAAGCGGATTCCACTGTAATAGAATTTACAATTTATCAATAGGCAAATATGTAGGCAATAGCCAAATTTAATCAATAGGCAAATATGTAAGCAATAGACAATCTTTAAGAAACAGTATGAATTGCCTATTGCTCAACTTTTGTTAAAAGTATGAACTACAGACATGAGTTTAGGCTATTCATTTGAATCTGTATGAATTGAACTTTGTGCTATCTTGTTACTTTGTGCTAGACTTTGTTGTGTGTGAACTTGAGCTAATGCTAATGCAAATCAAATGCAAATGTGCTAAACTAAACGAAGTGAAATGGCCAGAATGCTCGTGCCTAGTGGTACGCTGGGTGTGTCATTTGGTGTACACTCGTGTTGCTCATATTTGCTTTACCTTGCCTCACCTTTCCTTTCTCAAACACAAGCTCAGATAAATTATGAACTGATGTGTGGCTAACGGAACAAACAAGTAAGTTCTGACCTTTTTAAATTAACTTTATTTAGGCTATTAAAATAACTGATATTTTTATTATTTGAAATCTGTTTGGAGGCTATTCCACCGCGCCATGACAAGAGTATCCCTCTAGGAAGCTCTGTCTGTCTCTGTGTTCTTTGCAGTTGGATAAATGTGATGGTTTGACATAAAACCCCAAATGCCATGAACAATGGGTAAGTCAGCAACTTATTATTTGATAGATGGCTCCACTTCTTTCAGTGGAATCTTTTGCAGATTTGTAGCCTAATTACAGGGAAAAGGTGGCACAGACTAAAACATTAAATAGTAAACCAAACTATTGGAGTTTTTACTAAGTTCCAGAAGTTGAAACATTTCTTGTATTTCATTTCTAGATAATTCATCAAGATATGACATTTCATCGGTCTCCCCTCTGCCAAACAACACAGTGTCTGAGGAACTGGGATCTTTGTCCACCAGCCAAATAGTCTATCTTGTCCTTTACTGCATCATTTTTCTGGTGGGGGTTATTGGAAATGGTTTTGTCATCTATTTAAATGGATTCAAGATGAAAGTCACAGTTAACTCAATCTGGTTGCTGAATCTGGCACTGGCTGATTTCATTTTCTCACTGTTCCTCATATTTAACATTGTCAATCTTTCCCGCAATTACACATGGCCCTTTGGAATTGTTATGTGTAAACTCAGCAGTCTAGTCCAAGTCATCAATATGTTTGCAAGCATCTTCTTACTCACAGTCATCAGTGTGGAGCGTTGCATGGCAACCTGGGCTGTCCATTGGACCCGTAGGAAATGTACTCCAAAGTTTGCCAGACTTGTTTGCATGTCCATATGGATTATATCACTGGTGTGCAGCATTCCTTTTGTACTGCCACGCACAGTAAAGAACAACAAATGTATGAGAAAGTCAGATCCACTGACAATAAAGCACCTTACAATATTTCGATTTCTGGTCGGCTTTCTGATCCCATTTCTTGTGATCACATGTTGCTATGTGGCCATTGCTGTACGCGTCCGTAGGCTGAAGAGCAAAAGGAAGAGGAAGGTCAAGTCATATCGTCTTATCCTGGCCTTCATCTTAGCCTTCTTCATCTGCTGGTTGCCTTTTCACATCACTGAGTTCATGGCCGTGGAGCAAGAGTATGTCTATCAATACCACCAGAAACACTTTAACAGGTCTGTCCACCAGATGGCCAGAGCTGCCACTCCAATAGTGGTCATCCTGGGATTCTTCAACAGCTGTGTGAATCCTGTGCTGTACACATGCATGAGTAGAGACTCTCGTCACAAACTCAGGGGCTCCTTGGCACGTTCCCTGAAGTGAGACCAAATATGGCTGCTTGACAGGAAGTGAAGTGAATTGAAAATGATTCTTCCACTTTTCTGGGACAAGCTCACTGTTTCCAAGATGACTGCTGATGATTAGTTGGGGAAAGCTAAACACTAAAGAGATCCAATGAAGAGGGCACCTGAAGATGACACTTTGTTTCTGATGTGTTTTGTCATGGCACTTTGTAAATAATTATAAAAAAAGATTTTTGGTCATAAGAACACAAGTTACGGTCAACCTTCATTTAATGTAACTATGTGTTTCTGAATGTGTTTCTTAATGTCATAATTAGGATTGTAGCCTTTTTATAAAGCGAGTCTATGTCAAAGTGATCTGGGAACACCCACAATAAGCCATTGTTTGCATGCTGTAAATGTGGTTATTATGTTAGCACAGCAGCTTTATACAAGAGATCCTTTATTAGATTGTTTAAACAGTGAATTACCTTCAATACTCCAGTGCCTGGCTGAGCAAGAATAACATTGGTTTACATTACCATGGAAGTACTATGATAAGGAAGCATACGAAAATAGTGTGCCCATAATGTAAAACAGGTTTTGGTGTGGAATAACTGGGCCAGTAAGCCAGACCTCTCAGCAACACAAGTATTTGGTTACATTTGAAAATAGTGGCTGCTAATAGCCAGTGTTATTAACAGCATTTCTCTTGACATGAGGTGCCCATGAGGTTCTGAGGATGAGTGCATCACCAGTGGATGTCTCCTCAGACATTTCCCACAGACAAGTAGAATTTATTGGATGGACGATTTTGGAATTTTTCCAACATTTTGCTCAGCTTTTTATTGAATTCATGTTTGTGTTTGTGTCCAAAATCTGCATTAACCAATGAAAGCTGTATTTTACTATTATGCTTATTTTGTGTTGAAAATACATTTACTGCAGTAATCCCACTGTAATATCGTACACAAAAAGTTTTACTTTTTTCTAAAGGTAAAAATCAGCACAGGTAAGATGCAAATGGAAATATGTCAGAGCCACCAGTAGGTGGAGGTGTTGTCATAAGGGTGACAAAATACCCTCAGTATCTAATAATAATAACTTAGTTTTAGCGCCTTTCAAGATACCCAAGGTTGCCTTACATTTCATGTAAGCATGAAGGTGTTTGTCAGTGTGTGTTTTGTAGGGGAGGGAAGGTCTAGAGTAGCCTGGCGAACTCCCAGGCAAGGTCTAAAGGCTTAAAGCCTCGGTGAAGGGATGTGCTTTAACAGGGCCAGAAAGGGGGCTTGCCGGATATTGAGGGGTAACCGTTCCAGAGGGTGGGAGCAGCTGCATGGAAGGCTCTGTCACCAAAGGTCCTGAGTCTGCTGCAGGGGATGACCAGTGGACCACAAAGACTTTAGTGGGGTGGAGGGGTGAAGGAGGTCAGCAAGGTAGTGGGGAGCAAGTGCATGATGTGATTTGTAGGTGAGGAGGAGAATCTTATAAGACATGCGGGACTTCATAGGAAGCTAGTGAGGCTGTATCAGGATGGGGGTGATGTGCTAGTGAATGTCTAATTCTATATACGTTGTACCACTAAATAAATACTCAGTAGTTCATCTTGTTATACTGTATTTTATGTAATCCATGCTTCATCAGTATAGCTTCCTCATCACTAAACACACTTAACTGCCATTTAATAGTCCTGTCAGCTCTGCCTGTCTGTATATTATTTTATGAGAAATATGCAAATGAACCCATGAGCCTAATAGAAAATGAGCTGACATCGGTCTATTTTGGGGTATCTTCTTTCTATTTATCACATGATGGTTAGAAAAGCACCTGACATCATTGCTTTCTACAAGAACACCATATAAATGAACAAACAAACAGTATCATCGATGACAGACAAAAGTAATTGATATCTTCATTCTCTTTTTTATTACTGTTGAGACTGGTAATTACAGGAGACTAGCTCTTCATTCAAAAGAAACAAAACAAATATTCAGCACCCAGTAATAATCAATAATGTCATAGAAAATATGTTATTATTATTATTATTATTATTATTCAATCATCATCCCCAGCGAGCAGCTCTATTACTTCCATGTCTTGTGAGGAGTTCTCCCATGGGGTTCTATCCTATCACTCCCCCACGGATGGTCTTGTTCCAGAAAAGGCCAACAGGGAACCTTGAGTTGCTTTCCTCTGGTTTGAGCCAGAGGCTGTGGACTGGCGTGACGTGACTGAGAACTGGGAGGAGAGGAAGACCAGATGCTCCTCAGCAAAGGCGTGCTCCAGCACCACAAACACTGAACGCTTCAGCTTCTGCTTAAACTCCTCACACATGAAGATGTACAGAAAAGGGTTCATACAGCTGTTCAGAAAGCCCAAACTTAAAGCCATTGGTGAAATCTTTTTAGCCATGTTGTACAAATCACTGTTGTAGAGGTTTTGGTCAACACTGTAAATGTAAACCTGCTCTGTTATAATGAGTTCAGTGATGTGAAATGGTAACCAGCAGATAAAAAAGGCCAAGATGACAACTAAGATGACAAAATAAGGCCTCAACTTCTTATTCCTTTTGGCTCGCCTGGCACGGACACCGATGGCCACATAACAGCATGTGATTATGAGGAATGGGATCAGAAATCCAACCGTAGCACGGAATACTGTGAGCTGTTTGGTTTGTAGTGCATCTGAGGTCCTGCGACATCGGTTGTTTTCCACACTGCGTGAGGTCACATAGGGAATGGTACAGGCCAGAGCGAGGAGCCAGACAAGCACACAGCATATCTTGGCTTTGTTTGGAGTGCGTTTGTTATGAGCCCAAACCACCACCCACACAGTCAAACAGCGATCCAGACTGATGGCTGTCAGTAGAAAGACACTCGCAAACATGTTGATAGTTTGGACCAGACCTACGAACTTGCACATGAAATCTCCAAAGGGCCATGCATGGTTGAGAGACAGATTGATGATGTTGAAAATCAGGAAGAGTGTGAAAAGGAAATCAGCCAGTGCCAGATTCAGGAAGCAGACAGAGTTAACTGTGCTCTTCATCTTCCAGCCTGTCACATAGATGACAAGGCCATTCCCCAGGACCCCCAGCACAAATATGACAGAATACAAGACAAGAGAGATAATTTGTGCAGTAGCCAAAGCAGATGTGGTCTCATTAATGGATGCTGTCCCATTGATGGAAGAGTCTGTAATAATGAAAATGGTACCAATATATCAAGAAATGATGCTTATAGCATATGTACAATAGACAGAGATGGGACCAAGTCACACATGTGCAAGTCCTAAGTCTCAAGTCTTAATGTTCAAGTCTCAAGTGAGCTCCAAGTATTTTTCTCTTGGGCAAGTCAAATCAAGTCAAGTCCTGTAGTAGGTCCAAGCAAGTCCCAAGTCACCTTGTTATGCTACACCTACTGGTGTAAACTAAACCTATACAGTAATTCTGTCATTCAAGTCTGAGTCAAGTCTCAAGTCATGTCAAGTCCCGAGCCTTTAGGTTTCAAGTCTGAGTCAAGTCTCAAGTCATGCAAAAAGCGACTCAAGTCGACTCAAGTAAAAGTCATCAAGTCACAAAAGCCCATGTCTGACAATAGACATGTGCTAATTATATGAAAGACATAATAATAATGGAGAAAAGAAATGAGAGGGGTACACGAGAAAATGTTGTGAAAACTTACTCATAGCTCAATCAAAATAGCTGCTCTCAGCAGACAGAAGAGGGTGTCTCAGAAAAAGATCTAAAAAAGCCAAAAGACATATACAAGGTCTCAATTGATCTCAAAAGCTCACGACACAAAATCTGATGTAATTTCAGTGAATATAGGCTATGAAGAGATATGATATCATATATGTTTTCAAATTTGGTAAAGTAACTTTGCCAGAAAGAAAAAGGACTTGCCTTGTGCGTCTTCTGAGTGACAACCATTTCAGTTGACGGAGCTGCAACGGCTGGCTGGTGTGGAGTGAAAGTGAGGTAGTGTGGGTAGTGAGCAGCCTATCACACCACCAGAGGGTGGTGACTCTTCTATATTTGGAGGTAGACTCAGGACTGGAAATATATGCCAGGATGAAGCTATTGAAGGTCTCTAAAAGTGCAAATTAATATACAAAAAATACTGTAGTCTCTTTTTAGAATATATTTCATCAGTTTTGAGTTAATCTACAAGTATAATGTCTTTGGGCCTGCCTCCTGACTGTGGATGTATTTGGAGTACTGCATAGCTATGACGAGATCAGGGCCTCGTTTCCCAAATAACGATGGAGGTTAGCGACAACCCTCGTTTACCATGGAAGTACTAACGACCCATCTGGCCAACAACAATACATCTTACCAACTACATCATTTTTTCCAGATGTTTCTAGATATTTGTAAGCCACAACAAATAAAATGCTCAAATGAAAAGACTCTCAATGTGGAATGAATGTCAATGACTAATCTTCATTTCATTTTTGAGTTATTCAAAACACATTTAAATATATGTGATCTGTTTCATCACATATACATACAGTTTACACATACTTATACTACATACACATATATTTCCGTAAGGGATAACTTTCTCCAAAGCGGTCATGATCGTAGAATATCATACAACCGAATTCCAAAAAAGTTGGGACACTTTACAAATTGTGAATAAAAACAGAATGCAGTGATGTGGAAGTTTCAAATTTCAATATTTTACTCAGAATACAGCATCGATGACATATCAAATGTTGAAACTGAGTAAGTGTATCATTTTAAGGGGAAAATAAGTTGATTTTCAATTTTATGGCATCTACACATCCCAAAATAGTTGGGACAAGGCCACATTTACCACTGTGTGGCATCCCCTCTTCCTTTTAAAACAGTCTGCAAACGTCTGGGGACTGTGGAGAGAAGTTGTGGAGAGAATGTTGTCCCATTCTTGTCTAATACAGGCTTCTAGTTGCTCAACAGTCTTAGGTCTTCTTTGTTATGTATTCCTATGTATGATGCACCAAAAGTTTTCTATGGGTGAAAGATGTGGACTGCAGACTTGATGGTGCCTTTCCAGATGCGTAAGCTGGCCATGCCACACACACTCATGCATCTCCATACCATCAGAGATGCAGCCTTCTGAAATGAGCGCTAACAATAAGCAATAACAACTTGGGCTGTCCTTGTCCGGATGGTATGGCATCCCAGTTTTCTGAAAAGAACTTTGAATTTTGATTCGTCTGACCACAGAACAGTTTTCCACTTTGTCACAATTCATTTTAAATGAGCCTTGGCCCAGAGAAAACGCCTGTGCTTCTGGATCATGTTTAGGAATGGCTTCTTTTTTGACCTATACAGTTTTAGCTGGCTATAGCGAATGACACAGTGGATTGTGTTCACTGACAATGTTTTCTGGACGTAGTCCTAAGGCCAGTTTGTGATATCCATTACATTAGCTTTCCTGTATGTGATGCAGTGCCATCTAAGGACCCAATGATCATGGGCATCCAGTATGGTTTTCCGGCCTTGACCCTTATGCACAGAGATTGTTCCAGATTCTCTGAATCTTTGGATGATGATATGCACTGCAGATGATTATACCTTCAAACTCTTTGCAATTTTTGTCTGAGAAACACCTTTGTGATCTCGGACCACTACTTTTTGCCACAGCATTTGGGGAACTGGTGATCCTCTGCCCATCTTGACTTCTGAGAGTCAATGCCACTCTCAGAGGCTCTTTTTATACCAAATTATGTTGCCATTTGACCAAATAAGTTGCAAATGAGTCCTCAAGCTGTCCCTTATCTGAAAATTTGACTTTTCTGGCCTCTTATTGCTACCCGTCCCAACTATTTTGGGATGTGTAGCTCTCATAAAATCCAAAATGAGCCAATATTCGGCATAACAGTTCAAAAAGTCTCGCTTTCAACATTTGCCATGTTATCTATATTCTATTGTGAACAATATATAGGTTTATGAGATTTGTAAGTTATTGGATTCCATTTTTATTAACAATTTATGCAGTGTCCCAACTTTTTTGGAATTCGGTTGTAGTTATTTCAAGATGTGTTACATACTGTGTACACATACATTATACTTTTCAAGTCTTGCTGATTATGTAAAAGCAGTTCCTCATTTTATTGTGCAACTTCAATGCCTCTTCAGCAATACTTTCCTGAACTGGACAGCCAGTCCTCTCATAGTCCTGTCTTGGACCTGATCCCTTGTGCTTGTTTTACAAAACTACATTTCTGTTGCCTTTGGTTTTGCTTGCTCTTGCATTACTATATAATACAAAGACCCAACAAGCATCGCTCTGATTAGAATGAGAATCCTTTTTGTCTTGAGGTTCTTCCTCATGATTTTACCTCTGAGTGACATGTATCACACACACACACACACACACACACACACACACACACACACACACACACACACACACACACACACACACACACACACACACACACATACACTCACACACACACACACACACACACACACACACACACACACACACACAGAAAGAGAGAGGGGTAGGCATGAAAGATTTGTGTGGGCTTGGGAAACGACTGCTAATTTGAAACAAACTGGGTCCCCTTGTGTTTTTGGATCAGTATGTGACTGGATGTGCTGCATGTGCTGCTGCTGGTAGGCCTACAGCTTCTCTCCCTTTCTGAAATCATTTTCATAAATGCAAAGGCTGTAGACAGATGTGGGTCATTCCACGCCAACTCACCTAAGGCCTCCCAGTTTATGTCATGGATTTCATTGAAAAAAATCACATTTATGTTCCTCTCTGAGAAATGTAACCTTGCCAAATATCAAAGCTCTACACCAAACCGTTTTCCTTCAATAAATTCTTGAAATATACCTTTTAAAGGCAAATGAGCCTATTTGCATCTCTCTATATTAAGCTTCACCAATTAAAGGAATTTCAATGGATAAGCCGGTAATTTTCACCATGCCTAGATATGATCCCAACAATGATTTCTAGTTGAAATTTAGCCATTTAAGCATTATCGACTTAAATGAGCTGTGTGTAGGATTGTGGCCAAAATTGGTACTACAATGAGCTGTGTATTTTGAAAATGATTGTAGTACCAATTTTGGCCACAATCCTACACACAGCTGATTTAAGTTGATAATGCTTTATTTGCATTGCTTAAACATACAATTTTAGAAAACGTCCAATACAAAAAATGTTAACCTTAATGTAAGTGAGCAATTGGGAAAGTTTCATTGTGATATGTCTTAATTTAAAATCCTACCCCATTCACCTGTAGTGCGTCATCTAACACATTTTCAAAAAAATGTGGAAAAAAATTGGACACTAACACATCTCTGAAATTTTCATATGTGCCTGATATAAAGGTGGTCTTTCTGAGAAAAAAAAATGGAAGCATTCTAACAAATCCCTTTTGGTCTCCAGTGGTCCCAAAGTAGCCAAAAAACACCCTTTTCAGCTTGGAGGCCATGTTTGAGCCTCTGGCACCTGCTCATCGTTGCTTGCAAACATTTTTTACTTTCAGTACTTGAAGAACCAAGGTAAAACTACAATTTCAGAAAGTTTCGCAACAAAATATTGAAAACCGAAAGAGATGTGGAATTTTGAAATGTAAAGATTTGATGCTCGAGGACAAGCATTTATGTTATTCTATAACAGTCCATGTTTTGCATAAAACAGGCTAAATTTCAACTAGAAATCATTATTGGGATCATATCTAGGCATGGTAAAAATTACAGGCTTATCCATTGAAATCCCTTTAATTGGTGAGGCCTAATATAGAGAGATGCATATAGGCTCATTTGCCTTTAAAAGGTATATTTCAAGAATTTATTGAAGAAAAATGGGTTAAGGTAGAGCTTTGATATTTGGCAAGGTTACATTTCTCAGAGAGGAGTATAAATGTGATTTTTTTCAATGAAATCCATGACATGAACTGGGAAAATGACCCATGTAGAAATCTATTCCCCTGGGCCAGCCGAGTAGAATCAGCCAAACCTGCAGCTTCCCACTGTTACACTAAAAGTACAACACACAGTTGAACAGAATTCACTTGAAGAGCACTTGTTTGATTTTGACCACCATAGCAACTTTCTGTCAGGCATCCTGAGAGCACTGGAACATATGCACTGTGAAACGCACTGGCTGGGCAAAGCAGATCCACTCTCTGCACAGTGCACTTGTTAAAATGCTCTGTCGCTGTTTGGTTTTGTCAGAGATTCTCAGGACACCAAATCAAAGGGGCTTTGGGAGAGTTTGGTCCACAGAGAATGTCCTCCATCCCCCTCTCTTTGTGCTCTCTCTCCCCACTGATGTCTCTGTGCAGTCAAGCAAACAGTCAGAGGGTGGGTGAGGGGGCTGATGGGGTTGAGGATTGTCATGACCTTGATGTTTCACATGGCCTCAATAATGATCTCATCTCTCTTCCTTCATGGGCCCTACTAGACCAGGGGAAAGTGCAGTTTATAACTGCAGCATTAGAAGTCTTATGCCACCATCAACGTAGTTCTTATAGCAATGTCTTAATGACCAAAGGTTCATTTTGCATTTTTATTTGAACAAATAAAGGAAACATGTACTCCGTGTTAAAAAGCTCAAAGGGAGAGTTTCTGTTACCACATTACCTTTATTGTTTTGATACTAAGAAAGACGCAACCTTTTATGGAAGTGCCTGGTTCTTAAAGACACCTGACAGACAATCTCAATCTCATCTGCTTATTAGCAGAAAACATGTTGTTTTTAGACATGTGCAGTAAACCTGCAAACTGCAGAGAGATGGTAATCAGTTAACCAAGATATCTGATCAGCATCATAATTTTAGCATTGGTGCATGTGCAAAATGTGGCTGAGCACTACCGGCATACTCCACAAGCTCACCTTGGGGTAAATCTGAAGAATTTATGAAGACAGTCAACAGTTCAATATTTAGCTTTTGTTTTGTGCTAATATGAGACAGAGCATTAAAATGTGGGACTTACTTCAAGGGTGAGATTTGTCATCCATGCACCAATTTTATGTACAAAATCCCAAAGGTAAACAAAAACTAATAATCTATTCTATTTACACTCTCACTCAACAACCCATGCAGCCAGAGTGCCAGAGTGTTTCCTCTGTAATTTCCTTAGTATCAATGGAGTATTCTTAACCATATTGCTGAACACAGTGAGGAGATATTTTGTCAGGTGTGCATAATCTTTTGATATGTAAGTGTGTACATACATACATACATACAGGAGACAGGCCTATCTGCAGGCTTGGTGCATGCTGTGAGCTCTCTAAGGTTTGTGATGCAGCCTTGAATGTGAAGGAAATTGCCCATTTAAGATGCATCTCTGAGTTTCACAGCTTATCAAGGACATTGTACCTAAATAAAATGTAATGCAAATTACAGTATGCAGTAGCCTATATGGGGACTATGTTATACTACTAGTAATAGAACATGCAAGAATTTGTTCTTAAGAGTATATTCCACTACCACTTGAGTAATATACCGCTTCATGATCAGGAACTTCATGGGTGCTGCACAGAGATTTTGCAGTAGACATTTAAAAAGCATAAAAAACAGCACAGGCTGAATGAACATAACCAGTGGCCCAGAGGTACAGTCATTGCATTGGTAATGTAGTTGCTTGAGAATAAGGTGGTTCAATGTCAGTGTAAAGATCATTTGGCTACGGAAATATCTTTATTTGATATTAAAAACTTGGCTTAGTTAGCTGCTGGACTTCCATCTAATAACCAAGAGCTCAAAAAATAAAACTAAACAAAAAACACTACACATTATGATATAGACCTATAATTTGAATAGAAGAGTTTTCTATCTCCCATTTGCAGAAAGTGAACACCCCAAATCCGTTAGCCAGTTCAGACTTCAGTGCTGAAGTCTCACACACAAGAAAGGGGAGGGGTTTGAGTTTCAGATCTTTTTCTTTGCTGTAGCAGCTCTACTTGCATAGAGTAGAGCAACTAATGCCATAGAGTTTTACAAAAAACAAAACAAATAAAAAAGAGGAACTTATAAATTAAAAAAATATATATATTTTTTTGGTTTATTGTTTTTATCCTCTTGATCTAGGCCATGATAGTATGATGAGTTGTGCTGCATCATTTTTATTATATATTACTGTATAAAAGGGATAACACTCAAACACAGGCTCAAAGTCATGACTACAATTGAGTCAATGGTAAAAAAAAAAAAAAAAAAAAAAAAACATTTTTGTGCCTGGTAGCCAGGCCAGTCACACGCTCACACACACAGTAGGTTTTGAGTCCCACAGGTGACATGTGGGCCTGCCATTTTCAGTACTATTGTAATTTGGCAATAATACTTTGCAAACTACTTTATGGTGTGAAATCAAATCAAATCATAGAAATAGAGATTATTATTATTTCTATGAAATCAAATTAGGTAAGCCTTTGAATTAATTGCTATAGCAACCTGGTAAAATGCACCAGAATGAAGGACATTGCATGAAAGTTTGAAAATGCTTACAAAATTCCTGACCTGACCCCCCTAGCCTCTGTATAAAGACAAGCATTATTGTTATTAAGATAGGAGACAACATCAAGTTTTATTTTTCAGTATTCTACATCCCTCTTGTAATTAATACGTACTTGTAATTAGAGTTGGCATGTTGTTTGTAAATTTAGCTTTTTTTTAAAAAAAAAAATAAAAAAATTGAGCCCCTGCCCAGGGCGCCGCTAGGGGGAAAGTTAGGATGATTCTAAGGGCCCAGCACTGACAGGGGGGCCCAGAGAAATTTTTAATATTAAAATCAATATTTGAGGGGCCCAAAATTATTTTTTGTCATAGGGCCCAAAATTTCTAGCAGCGCCCCTGCCCCTGCCCCTCCAAAGGTCTCTGCACGGCCCTGGCAGAGTTCCTAGGGCTGTTTAATAAACAAACCATCCCATGGTAGTAATATGAACATTCTAATGCATTGAATTTATCCCTTTTTCTGACTTGAAAAAATGGGTAATAACATTTAAAACATATCTAAATTCATTGTCTTTCAAATAATGCTTATTTGAAGTCCACAATTTGGGAAGTCCTGAATAGATAAAAGTGGTTTTCCATTTTTGTGCATGAATATTCTAAAAGCTTCTATCTATTTGGGACTTCCCAGTTTGTGAGCTTCCCATGTGCCTTATTTGAAAAAAAAAAAAAAAAAAAAACATGTTTTAAATGTTATTACCCATTTTTCAAGTCAGAAAAAGGGATAATTAGTATGACAAAATGTTCAGTCTGCTACCATGGAATGTTGGAATGTTAAGGTGTGAAATAAGGCCTGCTTACCTTTTTGTTTGAGCCATACATAACAAAAAGGCGCAATAGAATAGGATATTGAATTTTTTTTTTTTTTTTTTTTTTTTGTAGTACAGGTAAGAAATTCAAACTACTTTCACCCCTGGGTACAGTAGATTAGGATCGTCAGCAGACACTGTCATATTTCAAAATTGGCCGCATGGGTTGGTTACAGTGATGAAACATGTCCCATATTGTTGATCTTATAGTCCCTTCCTCTTTAGTCTTACACACAGGGCGTTCACTTCATCTTTGTTCTGAGCTGCTGACTCTCCAGTTTAGGCTTTACTTGGTACTGATGCCTTCACAATTCTAGAGCTCTACTCATTGACTGAGTTCAGTTGCAGTTGAATCAACATGTGCTGCAATCTTCAAACTGATCTAGATGAAATACACAACAGGAACAAAGATATAACCACCAGCACGAACAAGCTTGTGGCAGTCACAAATGCATATGTGGACCTACCACAACAGTACAATTGACAAATAACCATTTATGGCACTATTCTGCTGACATCTTGTTCTACCATTGGCTGACCCTCCTTGCAATACGTTTGACAGTTTTCACACAAATTTAGGCACTTTTTGGGATGCTGCTCTGTGCATAAGGTGCTAGTTGTAGCATGCTCTTGATGTGACAAGTATTAAGTCAAGTCCGAGTATTGCAGCTGACTTATCACTTCTGATCTCACCTCAGGGTCTCTGTCTGTCTGTCATGATAGTACAGAGATACAGAATGAGGCCCATGTCTAACCCAACCCTGTCTGACTTGCTGGAACACCAAACACATGCTTTTCCATTCCTCATTGACTTATTTATTTATTTATTTTTTTTTTGATGATTAATCATCCAGTTTATTTTTGACGGCTTAATTCAATTGATTCATTTGTGACTTCCAATTTGTGTTGTGTCTCCTCGGGTTGTTTCTCATCATGAATTCAGCCTAGGGGGGGCGCTATCTGGTTTTACTGCAAACTTAGGCTGCTTGTGTGAATTTCCTGTTTTTTTTTTTTGTTTTTTTTTCCTTTCCCTGAGATCAGAATGAGCTTCACCGTCAATTCTGTTGTAACTTTCAGTGTCAGAGAGACAAATCAGACGGTAAGAACATCTTCAGTTATTGTGGGTGACTTTTGCTATATTCAATTCTGAATGCATAGGCACATAAATACGTACACGCATACATACAGTACATACATATATATTGCTGTCATTATGGCATAAAATAGATGTCAAGTAATCATTTGCATACATTTTATTATTATTTGAACTCATAAAATAGCAGCTCAGAGAGTTTCCTCCTATGGCTGCGTATAAAGTGTTGAAAAAAGTATTGTCAGCAATAGTTTAAAGTTATAAATAAATATATAATATCATATAATATAAATAAAATATATATAATGTTTTAATTATAGATAAACAGTATAGATGACTAGATGACAGTGGATGCTGCAGTCATAAAATTTGCTACACCACTTTCTATATTGTCTTTGTGTAATGTTCTTGGCCATCTTTGTCACTTTCTACACATTTTTAGAAGTTGCTGTGGTGCTGCCACACTGAATGTCCTCCAGACAAAATCTGACTATGGGTAAGATTAGAAAAATGCTAACTTCTGTTTTCTACACATTTTACATACAGTATTGGGCTGATTTATTTTTTTATCTTTTTCACTTGTAGACAACTCCTCAAGTAATGAGACAATAAAGTTGAACCCATCTCCAACATCTCTCACCTCCATCCAGATATTTAGTATGATCACATATTCTGTCATATTTGTGCTGGGGGTCCTGGGGAATGGCCTTGTCATCTATGTGACAGGCTGGAAGATGAAGGGCACAGTTAACTCGGTCTGCTTCCTGAATCTGGCACTGGCTGATTTCCTTTTCACACTCTTCCTGATTTTCAACATCATCAGTCTGTCTCTCAACCATGCATGGCCCTTTGGAGATTTCATGTGCAAGTTCGTAGGTCTGGTCCAAACTATCAACATGTTTGCGAGTGTCTTTCTACTGACAGCCATCAGTCTGGATCGCTGTTTGACTGTGTGGGTGGTGGTTTGGGCTCATAACAAACGCACTCCAAACAAAGCCAAGATATGCTGTGTGCTTGTCTGGCTCCTCGCTCTGGCCTGTACCATTCCCTATGTGACCTCACGCAGTGTGGAAAACAACCGATGTCGCAGGACCTCAGATGCACTACAAACCAAACAGCTCACAGTATTCCGTGCTACGGTTGGATTTCTGATCCCATTCCTCATAATCACATGCTGTTATGTGGCCATCGGTGTCCGTGCCAGGCGAGCCAAACGGAATAAGAGGATGAGGCCCTACTTTGTCATCTTAGTTGTCATCTTGGCCTTTTTTATCTGCTGGTTACCATTTCACATCACTGAACTCATTATAACAGAGCAGGTTTATATTTACTTCTTTGTTGACCAAAACCTCTACAACAGTGATTTGTACAACATGGCCAAAAAGATTTCACCAATGGCTGTTAGCTTGGGCTTTCTGAACAGCTGTATGAACCCTTTTCTGTACATCTTCATGTGTGAGGAGTTTAAGCAGAAGCTGAAGCGTTCAGTGTTTGTGGTGCTGGAGCACGCCTTTGCTGAGGAGCATCTGGTCTTCCTCTCCTCCCAGTTCTCAGTCACGTCACGCCAGTCAGTGTCCTCTGGCCCCATGCCCAGAAAAGCAACCTTGACCTCCTTGCTCACTTTTGAGAAAAGACCATCATTAGAGGAATGACCTGGTACAGAACTACTGCTAACTGGCTAACTATAAAACCTCCATTTACTCTCTCATGATATGTTTGTGTGGTTTGTTTGATTTCATTTCATTAAAAAAAAAAAAAAAAAAAAATGTTTTTGTTGAAAAAAATGCTGCATTACTTTGGACTTGTTGCTGTGCACGTATGAAGTCGGAGAAAATGGCTTATGCAATGTCAAATGGTCTGTGTGGTAAAGAGTGTGATATCAGTTCCCCATGTGGATAATAAAGGCATCATCAAACTATTCAATTCTATTCAATTTTATTTATAGAGCGCCAAATGCAATACAATTGCCTTGCTGTGCTTTACAGCACCCATGAGTAACAGGGGCGAGGAAAAAACTCCCTTCTATTAGTTCTAGTAGTAGAACTTGGGCAGAACCACTCCTCATGGGCTCAACCCAATTACCTGGGGTTCGGTGAAGTGTCCACACAGTCAGTGGTCTTGTGGTGGAGCCCACATTATCCATGGTTAGGGTTGGGAATTTTGGGTAAAAACACTATTCGAAAATCGATGACAAGTATTCGAATATTATTCGAAAATCGATACCCCCCCCCCCCCCGCCCCGCCCACCGCATGCACACACACGATATAATAGAGAAAATGAAGAGGCATCGTAACCATTCAAAGTATCTACTTTATCAAACACGTTGCTTAACGTAGGCTACATAAGTGCTTACAAAAAGGTTTTTAGCCTTATGAGCATAGTATGCCTACTTTTTAATTAGACTTTGACTTTCTGTACAACATATTTCTATCTTAAATCAAAGTTCAGAAAATAAACGGCTTCCTTCTTTGCGCAACTGAAACGGCCTGAATGAACTGCCTGGACGGCTACAATATTTACCAGTAGCCTAATAGGCTGGAATTATAATGACAACAATTGAACAGCAAATTTTTGTTTAAAAAAATAACATGTCCACATGCTCAGGATGGAGGCGGTTGCGCAGTCTATTGACAATTAATCCAGCTGCGGAGAATAGGCTACTCGCTCCGATGGCACTGACGTCGCAGGCACACTCAAGCAAGCTCTCGCTAACTTTGCCAAACGGGGGTATTTCTGTTCCTTGGCCGCCTGTTATTGTATAGGACTGCTACTACCGCTGTAGGCTACAGGTAGGTTTATTGTTAGCGGCACCTTCAGGCTAAATTGCGCGTTGCATGAAACATTGGTTAGGAAACGTCTTTTTCAAAACGGTTTTTGTTATTTTTATGATGATATGGCTGAAACAGTATTCGATTTAACTATTCGATATTCGAACGCACTGTCGATTTTCGAATATTCGAAAATCATGTCCCAACCCTAGTTAACATAGCATGTAGCGTGAGTACAGAATTTCTGACAGTATTAGATGGTGTGTAGTTGTGGTTGGGCAGTGCAGAGCTGTCGATCAAATGTACGAGTCAAGGGGGAGTCAATAGTACAGTAGCATTTAGGTAGAGTTCATCATGGAGGCCATCAAGGGAGGGTCTTATGTGTGAATGACAAGTGAATGTGCTCTCTCAATGCTCTCATTTCTTTTCCAACCGAAAAACATGCCGTGTTCTCAGCTAAAAGATAACATCAGGTATGCACCCACCAACTCTTCAAAGAAAATGTCTACATGAACAGGACATGATCACCTATAGAACAGGAAATGACATTGGTACACAGGAAACAATTGATTATAATCTGTAATAACACAACCTTCTCTGCCATTTTCACACATTGCGCAAGCTCCCTTTTGAAGTGGTGAAATGCTGTTAAATGATTGTGTTTGGGGATGGGATGGGGACTGAATCACAAGGCAGTGTATGAACACAACAACACAACAAGCAACAAAAGAGTTGGAATTTTTCCAAAATTATTAATATAATACAATATTATCATGAAAATAAATAGTAGAGGCTTTTGCTGACAAAAAAATGAATGATTTATGCACTCACCTGCTCATGCATGCGTAACGGATGCCAACTAGCTCTGTTAGCTGGGGGCAGTATGTGTAAATCCTCACAATCCAATCTTCAAGAACTGCGTCTAACTGGTGAGTTAGAAGCCTGGGCTTTTAGCTCAGTGGTTAGAGCGTTCGACTCCCATGCCATGGGATGGTTGTAGCTGATGGGAGTGGCAGGTTCAAGACCTGTGCGCGGTGCAGACTGCCCCCGGCTTCATTGGTGCTGTGACCCAGATGGGAGTGAAGATTTGGGTCAGTAGCATATGAACAATGGTCTTTAGGATCTATAGCAACATCTGCAAACTGCACCTTTAAAGGCCAATTCAGACTGAAGATCAGCTGTGTGAATCAAGAGTCGCAGGTTGTTGCAGGCAGTTGCAAGCCGTTGCAAAACATTTAACATGTCAAATTGCAGTTTTGGAGTTTTAGAACATCGCAGCGGATCTTTGGTCTGTAGGCACCTTTAGTGTGTCAAGACAGCCTGGTGCACACAGACTTAAAAAGATGAATCATGTCAACATGGCAAATGTAACTCGTGACATTAATAAATCTCTTTTAAAACCCTGTTTGTTATTTATCTCTCTAAGTGTGGCTTCTCCTTTTCACATAGTTTTCACGTGGTGTGCTGCTTCTCAAAGGACAGGCCACAAGAAAAACAAGAAAGCAGATGTGGTCATACTTTTTTAGTGTTCCAAAACCAGCCTATTAGCTGCTGTGCAATGCCAACATTCAAATTCACATTCAGTAAAGCCAAAGCTTTCAAAAAAATTCAGCTTCCTGAATTTTTAGTCAACGATTCCCGGGACACCGTAACACCGGGGAACATGAAACTTGGTGGGCATGTAGTCCCAGTAGACGGAAAAAATTTGTTTGGTCCACGGGGGCCACTCCATCTTTGCGCCCACATCAACTTAGCTTATAACCAGTCATTTGTGGTTTGCACCCCCATGGTAAAAAATGAAAATGCAATATTATACTGCTTTAATTGTCCCTATCTTTAGATCAGATGTTATGAACAGCACCAAATTTAATGTGTATGATGAACCTGACCCACCATATTCTTGTGGGAATATGTCAAGTTTTGTGAAATTTCATCCAGGGGGGGCTATAAAATAAATGAATTTATATGTACATTTAATGACTGTACAACCATCGACCTGTAGAAGGGTTACTGGTTTGGGATGATAGGCCTACCGTCTCACATACACTCACACTGAGTCACACACACACACACACACACACACACACACACACACACACACACACACACACACACACAGGGCAGAGAATGTCCAGAACTGAGTGGCGGTCATATTTTGTACCGCCATGCGGTACATCAAGTTCAAGACTGTTCTAGGATTTTAAGGTTTTTGTGAGTGGCATTACTACTTTTTGACATGTTTGCTATGTATTCATACGGTCAGTGCTTAATTTGTAAATCAGTAGGTAACGGAACGCAAAGTACATTATAACGACAAGTCGA
Organism: Sardinella longiceps; assembly: GCA_027497455.2. Classification (NCBI taxonomy): domain Eukaryota; kingdom Metazoa; phylum Chordata; class Actinopteri; order Clupeiformes; family Clupeidae; genus Sardinella; species Sardinella longiceps. The sequence goes on along the minus strand of JAODXP020001914.1, from coordinate 5,306 downwards.
TGACGATATGACTCAGGTCCCGGAACGCACAAAAAAACATCAAGTGAATTGCCACTTCTACAGCTGTGGCACATAAAAGGCTCAATTGCAGACAACATCCCTTTTAAAAATGCCATAAGATTGCATTACAAAAAAAGTTCGGTAAAGTTCGGTAAAGGCTTTGCGGACTTTTGAATGTAATGGGAAGCAAGCACTGACCTTACAATGTGAGTAGTTGACAATGTCTCTCTGTATCTCTGTATCTCTCTCTCTCTCCCGGACCTCTGGCTGAATGTTATGCACAACGGTGAACTGGCACTTATTAATTTCGGTGAATATGCTACTTGCACGAAATCCTCAATAAAGTTTACATCATGCGCAGCATGATCGGAATAGCCTGGTTAAAGCAATATCTAGGAGAGAGGTTGACCTAGGGAGAGCCGCGCATTATCTTACTATCTGGAGCTACAGTAGGCCTATGTTTGGCTTTATTGAAGTAGGCTAAAACCGAAACGAGCAAGCGGCCACATTTTCAGTGGCATTGTAACGGAGTGTGTCCGGCGGGTGGTAGACTCAAGGCATGGAAACGGAATAATGCAGACGTCTTTCTTTTATTTTATATTAGGCCACCGGCGGGGTGCATAACATAACAAATTAACAAACAAACTAAACAAACAAAAACACTGATCAAACTGAAAATAATCAGGGGCAAGGCCCACAAACTAGGCAATATAACATACCATCATTAGATCCTCTCGCGTCAGAGGCAAACCCCGACTGTTACGCACGGTAACTATCGGTCACAACCAAATCATGGTTTACAATCAATTAAGACATTGATTTATGTTTACAACCTATACATTGCAACTGCGCAAGCAAACCGTGTCCCTTTATCACCAGAGAACATAATAACAGCATGCCAATAAGGCAATAACACAAAAAGAAAAGATGATCAAAAACACCCCTGTAACAAGCGCTTCCCAGCGGGAGCGCGCTCGCAACTCCATAAAAAGGTTCCACCTCCCATAGCTCGGTTTGATCCCCGCTTATGATAACTTTATTTGTCAGTAAAATATTATATACTATTGTATTGTCAGAGCCCCCACAGATGTTTGAGTTTGCTGCTTTCATGGGAGCCAGACCTCTCTCTATGGGAGCTCAGCTCTCACTGGCTCCCACCTAACTCGAACCCTGAATGCGAATCACCAGTAGCCTACACACCATTCGTTTGCCCCTCTCACTGACACACTGTATTTTTGTACTTTATTTTGTACAATTCATGAATTGATTTTATACATTTTAAAACGTTGTCATGATTTTTTTTTTTTTTTTTTTTTTTTAAATAAAAAAATATTATTATTATTCACGAGAGGTGGCGGATCAGCCAAAATAGGTCCCGGAACGCAGGGGGGTCAAAATGACGAGGTGGGGGATCCTGTTCCGGCATATTCCGGCACAAATTAAGCACTGCATACGGTTACGTGTCTAAGACAATTAGGCTTCATGTTTTCTGCCTGGGGAATCATCACTTCTTGATATGCTTATTCATGTTCTCATATTAGCCAGGCTTTCAGAAATGGTAGGCTTTGTCACTGTTTCAGTAACGGTCAACCCCTCTGGCTCCCGAGTAAGGGCCTGTGCCCCAATAAATCGTTATGTCTAGAAAGCCCCCGAGACCCCTGACATTACTGACACCCACTGGCAGAATTTGCATTGCACCATGGGATATCATTTTGATATAATGCCTGTCAACATTGCTTTTTATTCGTTTTTTTAAATGAACAAAAAATGTATCAAGGACTCTAAAATTAGGAGTCCACCTTCCACTGCGGTCTAAAACCAAGTCTTTGAAGGAACGAGTCCGAGATGAGTCAGAAAGCAAAAATCGGACTGGACACGAGTAGTCTACCATAGAGTTGTATGTCTCGAGACCGGTGGTCTCGTGACCGGTGGTCTCGTGGTCTCGGTCTCGTCTTGGTCTTGACAGTGTATTGTCTTGGTCTTGTCTTGGTCTCGGATCTCTTGGTCTTGCCTTGGTGTCTTGCAAGACCAAGACCAAGACAAGATAAATAAATGCAATAAATATATATTTTAACGATATCAGTTGCCGGTTTAAATGACAGCCTAAACAATGAGACGCACCAAAACGAAAGTGAGTGTGCAAAAGACACCCCTTGCTGCAGCAGAGCAAGGCTCACAAATGCATTTATGGGCTGGTCTCTCAGTGACAGAGCTGCATCTAACTGAACGTGCGCGGCTCTCTAAGTTACTGTCCTAAAAGTTTACTTTCCATTCGCAAAATGCAGGGAATTTATTTATGAAATGTTCGTGTATGCATAGGCATGTGTTAACTTACGTGAGCGCGATGTCATGCTAGTTAACACGATCTCTAATGTATTTATGGGAATTAAATCTTTCATCTTTAATTTTCGTAAATTTAGTATAGGCTACCGAGACACAGACATCGTAAAAACTCCCGTATTTAGTGGCTCATCGACGCTTGTGAATGATCTCCTGCGAGTGACTCCTATCAGGCGATAAATGAACGCCGTTGATGTATTCTCAAAGTTATCTCTATTGCATCCCGAAAGAATCCATTCCACTTGATGTAATAGCGAATGTATACCGCTGATAATCCGCTCCAGGGTTTGCATTACCAACTCAGCCACCGCATGTAGTGATGAGAATCATCAAGCAGTAAAAGTGCAGGCTGCATCAGCCCCATTTGTTATAGACAGAGTATGTTGGTAGGCCTGGTTGGGTTGCCAACTTTCAGAAATCAAAATAAGCAGTTATGGGCAGATATGAATGAAATGCATCTCAGAAAAGTACAGGGGTTAATCTTGTGCTCAACCTATTCTACTTTAAAAGTACAAATTTAAACTGTCTAAGTCAGTATTTCATTTTGTGTTATGAAGGCTGCATAGTGCCATGTCTTGCCCATTGTGTGGAACTATTTCTTATTTTTAATTACCGTTGGCACACTGCATGTTGTGTTACAAGTTGGCCTATTGTGGCACATTCATCTCATTATAGCAGTAGGTTTAAATGCTTTAAAAGTTTAAAGGAGCTAGCTATCTAAAATGCACACACACACACACACAAAAAAAACATCCAAAAATTTCTAATGTGCCACCTGGCTTGAGAAACCCGCTCTCAAAGACTTACTTTTACCAGTAGAAGCAAGGCCAACCTGTAATGGAGTTGACTTTGTCATTCTCCCAGCTACCTAGAAATGATTTTTTACTGGTTGAAATGTCTGGAGCAGGGATATCTCGCTGGTAGACATCAACTCATCATAGTGGGTGACTAGGGGATATCCCCCTGATGGTATTTAATTAGCCTAATATTGCTATAGAGTAGGACTGACACTCATTTTTGTCACCATGAGTTCAGTAGGCATTTTGTGCTGGTAAAAGCATGGTCATTTCTTTTTAATTATTGGTTCAACAGCTATCAAAAAAGATATCAAAACAGTTTTTATCTTCTGACCACATTGCTATCCCTATCCACATCGTTGCCAGCAGTTGAAATAATACGCTCTAATATGAGTTTAATGTTAGCCAAGGTTGTTTTTCAAATCAAGTTATAACTTCCAACATAGCCTAGTCTATTTTTTTTTTTTTTCGGTCTCGGTCTCGGTCTTGATCTCGGCCTCAATTTTTCTTGGTCTCGTCTCGGTCTCGTTAGCCTCTGGTCTTGGTCTTGTCTTGGTCTCGTTAGCCTCTGGTCTTGGTATTGTCTTGGTCTTGGTCTAAGCGGTCTTGACTACAAGTCTAGTCTACCACATCACTAGTAAACACCAAAACTTTGGGCACCCAAATGGCCAGCACTGGTTCTGCAACTCAGTTGTGCTGATGTTATCTCTGCTGTTCTCTTGCAGTTTTTGAGCTGCTTAAAACTGCACCAATGTTGTGTCATAGTCAGCTATTATCTGATCTAATCTGAAATCACATATTGTGGGTTAGAAGACCTCCCTTCCCTGTTCTCTTTCCTTTTAGAGATAAGTAGGTTCTTTCTGCTCTTTTAATGCTTTTGGACACGTAAGAGGTGGACAAAAAACGACCCTGTTGGTAAGTAGCTTATTCATACTGCAGGTGATGATTCTCCTAAATATGAGCAAATTACTTTCATCATCTTGGAATTGTCATAGTGAACGGATACAGTTGACTTTTCTATTATAATTCCACAGAGGAAATGTGTTTTGATTCAAGAGAAGTAATACAGTATAATGGACACACATGGTATAAGTTATAGGCTATCAGCAGACAATTAGTTGTCACAGTATGAGCTCTGACACAGTTTCCCCCACTATACCTGCTTGAATGATGGCTAATTCAGTGTGTATAACAGTTTGTGTAAGTTTTCTCCACTAGCACGATGTAGTTTTTAATGTAAACTAGAGCTAAAGATAAGAGAATACTTTTCATCCTGTTGGAAATTCAAGGTAGCATAAACATTCCAAACATTTCCCCAAATCTGCCAAAATGCCATCCAAGTTCATGTGGAGCAGACCAGAATATTACATAAAAAGGATATCTCAAATGGTGCTGAAAAGTTACAGTGTTGCTTTAATGCATCTCACAGGTCAATGGTGAAATTCTCACATACACATAGAGTACACAATTATTTTGCCTTTTGTTTATTTAAATGCCATTCCATTTTCTGTGTGTTTGTATTTGGCTGCCATTCTATGTCTGATATATGACTACTGTGCGGATTTTCTCAAAAATTGGAGATGATGTTAACCATGTTTTTGTCTTTTTCCCCCCTATTTTTTGACAGTTTGCCTTCACTCCTTTTTGGGTCAGATTATTGAGAGACAAAACTTTACAATGGGTGAGGAAATTACATTTATCACATCTAAAGTGCTTAAAGGAGAAATTCAGTGTAATTCAATAGCCCTGTTATTTGTAAGAAAAAGAACGAGTAAGTTTGATAGCATAGGCCAAAAAGAAAACTGTAAACTGCTTGCCACCTGAGTACACTGTGAAAAAATACATTCACGGGAGACAAGCTGTAAATTTAAAGCAAAAAATAAACTGTTACAATAAACAAACAAACAAAATATAACAACCCAAATTCCAGCCAATCACAGAAAGGATGTTTGTGAGTCTCAAACTTACTCCCCCCTCCCCCAACCATCTGGTCAGTGATGAGCTGGCCTGGTTTGTTATATTTTGTTGCACAGCCTTGTTTGACGTTTATAGCCCCTGTACTGCCTCCCAAGACTGGACTTTTTCAAATTGTAATCAGGGGGCAGGCTTACCTCACTCACGTCAGATGTAGCGCTACGCGCGTTCATCTGATATTCAGCAATAGACGAG
>JAODXP020001913.1:0-25810 GCA_027497455.2 Sardinella longiceps | reverse complement strand
TTCTACCAAGTAGCTAAGTCAGCAACATGCTACCAACGAATCACAGCCCTGTTTATGCCTCCTCAGGGAGAGCTCAGCGACCTGAGTCGCTTTGTAGCTAATATGACTGTACAGTTAGTCTGACAAATGAGATCAGCAGGTCCAGAGTAGTGACCAGGCCTACTGGGCCCGGAAAGGAAAGGCAGAGGTCATATGGGACAGGGACAAGGACCCTACTGTACCAGAGAGGATTCAAGCGGAGCGAGAGGTGTCAACGCTGGTTCAGTTCCTGGTTCTATTTTTGCAAGGGGGAGGGGGGAAAAATCCCCCTTTTATGCAGACTTAAAGAATGTTTTCTTATTGTGATGTAATGATTTATGCAGACTTAAAGAATCTTTCTTATTGTGATGTAATGCATTTATGCAGACAGGAAGTATTCCAGTTTGCTCCCATTGAAATGTATTATGATGCCTTATCTTGCTCAGTATTCCATGATCTTTGACTGTACTGTGCATGTCTGCTAGAACACTTGACAGGCCCCAGTGATCTTTTCATCTGTCCTCACGATCCACTGCAGGGTGTTGTGTTTATCTTGTGAATTAAAATGTAGTAGGTTTACTGTGTTCACACATTGTTCATTTAACTGTCTCTAGTTACAGTATAACCTAATAAGCTCAAAAGATGGAGTGGCCGCCGGGGACCAAACAAAATTTTTCTGTAAAAGTCTACTGGGCCTACATGCCCACCAAGTTTCATGTGCCCCGGTGTTACGGTGTCCCGGGAATCGTTGACCAAAAATTCAGGAAGTAGATGATGGGAGAAAAAAAAAAAAAACTTTGACAATCATTATATGACCGCTACTATGGCCGGCTGTCTTGTGACCAACATCATCCCATTTGTAAATTGATAACATTATCTCATTGCTTTGTGTTTTCAGGTCATCCAGAAACTGAAGATCTATCTTATCTTAACTTTCTGTTTTTCTGTCTTTCTGTTTCACTGATAAATATTAACTAATATTTTGAAATGTTATGTTTTTCTCGTCAATATGCCACTGGCATGTTGGCAATGCATTATCCTTTGGCCATAGGACTTTAGTTCCATGTTCCCAACATCAAAAGCACTTTTCTGTATATCATCATATATGGTTGCATCATTTTTTCCATCATTTAAACCAGGAACTGTAATACAATATGATGATACAATGATACAATATGAATGAACTTGCTCTCTCTATTTACAAAGTTATTATACTATTTACTCTTCCTATTTCATCAGCTGAATAGAAAACACGATAGCTCAGTTGTGCATGTGCATGTGTAAAGGTAACCCAGCGCAAGTGACTGCTCATATAGATTTACTAGCCTGACATAGCCCGACCATAATACTGCTGTTCATCCGTATTCATGGTCTGGAGGTTCTTTAACCTGACATAGCCCGACCATAATACTGCTGTTCATCCGTATTCATGGTCTGGAGGTTCTTTAACCTGACATAGCCCGACCATAATACTGCTGTTAATCCGTATTCATGGTCTGGAGGTTCTTTAACCTGACATAGCCCGACCATAATACTGCTGTTAATCCGTATTCATGGTCTGGAGGTTCTTTAACCTGACATAGCCCGACCATAATACTGCTGTTCATCCGTATTCATGGTCTGGAGGTTCTTTAACCTGACATAGCCCGACCATAATACTGCTGTTCATCCGTATTCATGGTCTGGAGGTTCTTTAACCTGACGCGATTATACTGCGGGTGGGAGGGCATTCACTTCTGGTTTGAAACGATTGGATAGCTCGTCTAATCAGCTTCGCTTATTGGCCGGTAGACTCTCTACCGATGTAAACACGCCCCAGAAGACCGTTCCCAGACCATGGATACGGATGAACATTCGTATTATGGGCGGGCTATGTCAGGCTATAGATTTACTGGTGATGTAGACCTTTTCTAAAATCACCTGAAGTAAGGAAACATTGTTGGTAAATTGTGGGATATCTCCATAAATAACCATCTGTCATAAACCAGACAATGTCTTTGATCACCTAGAAAGGCGGGAGTGGATGGAAGCGGGAGCAATGATGTGTCAGGTTATAGGACCATTCTATGCGAGCCCAGTATGGGCATTCAGTGTTAAAGTCACTGCAGCATGCTCAAAGGATCAAAGTTCTATATTTTACATAAGTCAGCGGTGCCAAGGCTGAATTGAAGGCATTAAGGCCTCTCCATTGAAAACAAAATTACACTGACCAGTGCATATCTAAATCTTTTAACACATCTTCTGCAGAAACATTGGCTACTTCATCTGGATCAGGATCATTCGGGACTTCCCAATTTCTGGGCTTCAGATGTACATTATTTCAAAGAAAGCATATTTAGATATGCTTTAAGTGTTTATAAGTATTTAGACATGTTTTATATAGAGTTTCAACCTAATGAGGAAAGGCATGAGTGTCTGGCCTTGTCAGAGAAATTCGGAAAAATGATTTGCAGGACAGAAAGATTGGAGAGGTCCCGTCCCATCTCCAAGGCCACGGGAAAGGTTCCATACAACCAGAGTGCAACAGCGCCACCTAAAGGTTGATTGACGTTGCACCAATTCAATTGTGGTCTAACAGGTCCATCTTCTGACCAAAAAAAGTTTCGAATTGTTGAATATTTAGACAGACAAACTTATTAGATGTATGCTGATAAAGACAAAAATCATTGGATATAGGGGCTAGCTTGCAGATAAGATTTTGAGACATTTTTGGGCATATTCTAGTGTCTTAGATGGTTTTAAACAGGCATGCACCCCAGGAAATTTGGGAGAAAGTCCCTTGAGACTTGACACCCCTCTTCTCTCACTGACAATGTGTGTGTTACTGCAGCATTACTCCCTGGTGATGACATCATTTGTTTGAAGGAGTTCAACAAGAAAAAAAACACAAGAAGGGTCTTCTGTTCTTCATAGTGCAGTTTCCATATCACACTAATGGCACTGCTGAGGATGTTGTCAATGGTCCCTCTGTAGACAAAAGTTAGTAGGATGGGGGGGGTAAAGATGTTTTTGGGCTTTCTTGGTAATCAGAGCTATGTGAGGTTCTCTATAACTGCACCAACCTGGCACAAACCAAGAATACAAATGATGGTGCATAATGGCCGTTTCATGGGACTGTTTTCAAAAAACATACAACCGAATTCCAAAAAAGTTGGGACACTTTACAAATTGTGAATAAAAACAGGATGCAGTGATGTGGAAGTTTCAAATTTCAATATTTTACTCAGAATACAACATCGATGACATATCAAATGTTGAAACTGAGGAAATTTATAATTTTAAGGGGAAAATAATGTGATTTTCAATTTCATGGCATCTACACATCCCAAAATAGTTGGGACAAGGACACATTTACCACTGTGTGGCATCCCCTCTTCCTTTTAAAACAGTCTGCAAACGTCTGGGGACTGTGGAGAGAGGAGAAGTTTTGGAGAGAATGTTGTTCCATTCTTGTCTAATACAGGCTTCTGGTTGCTCAACTGTCTTAGGTCTTCTTTGTCATGTATTCCTATGTATGATGCACCAAAAGTTTTCTATGGGTGAAAGATCGAGAAGGGTCCAGCTGCAGTATTGACGGTTCCGCCTTAATGCCAGCACGCCCATGGGCGTTCCAAGAATTTGCAGATTGGCCAATCGTGAAGAATTTCGCAAGGGACACTGGGTATGATGTCATTCTCAAATCCATTTCTGAAAGCTATGGTCAGAGCCCGTTTACGGCGAGCCATGGCACTCCTATTAACGCCATTCAACCTGCAATTCCAATTGCAAATCCGCTAGGGGGCGATCGCGAGTCAGTGGAAACTGAGTGGAAAATCAATGGGCACCTATGAGGTATAGGGCTAAATGTATAATTTTCACATATTTAGGGACAACATATCACAGATTGCATTTTATTTTAAGCAACTTTGACATGGATTTCAATCAAAATGAAATATATTTAATACATATGACCATTACGTTTTTCATCTTTGAGCTGTTTTTTCCCCTGACTCACTAGCATTCTGCTACTCTATAGACTTGCTGTGTCACGTGACAGACACTTTGGAAGGGATTTTACAAATGAACAAAAAATGCTAAAAATATTATGTGTGGACTGCGAATTAAGTCAAATTACTCTGAACCGCATGCATGAATGCATTTATTCAAGAAAAAAATTGTATCTAAAGAAATACAGCATTTGAGGGTGCAGCTGCATAGAACCCAATTCATTCTTCACTGACTCGCGCGCGCCATCTAGGCGCAGTACCACCGGAGTGCTAAAGGTGGCAACATACTCGACGTGTCTGCTGGTGCGCGCGCCATCGGTGACGTCACATGTTCGTACGAACTCTTTATACCTGCCGCACGACCAAATTCGACAGAAGCGCCGTTTTGGCATTATTCTCCCAAACAGCAGATGGCGCTGTACAGCTAAATCGCATAGGCTACAGTAACTTACAGGCAGTGAGTTAACCCTGTGCTTGCTTTGTTTGACTGTACTTAGTTGTGGATTAAATTTATGGATTAAATAAACATGATGAGTATCTCCAAGTTTCTGGTGAGTGTTTGCATACAACCCCTGGTAGTATTGTAGGCATGTTTCATTTTGTAAAAACGTTGTGAGGGATGTTAGGACGGACGGATGACTGGGCTAAATTTAGCTTAACAATCAAGGTTTTAAAAACGTTTCATCCATGATAAGTATCTCCAAGTTTCTGGTGAGTGTTTGCATACAACCCCTGGTAGTATTGTAGGCATGTTTCAGTTTGTAAAAACGTTGTGAGGGATGTTAGGACGGACGGATGACTGGGTTAAATTTAGCTTAACAATCAAGGTCTTAAAAACGTTTCATCCATGCTTTAAGATGTTCATGCATTAGCTGAAGATAAGGTTATGTGTCAGATAGCAGGGTGATGAATGCTTCTTGGCAGAAGAGGGTGAAATAAGCTCTCATGCATCTTGGTGTAGTTGCTTATGAATGGCCCAGCTGAGTGGCGCATAGGGCTGGCGCGCGGCGAGTTACAAAATCTGTCGTGTGCACGACCTCGCGAAATTCCCCTGAAAAGCGTCGCGCGCCAAGGGGGTCCACGTCATTTTGACGTCACACAACGGCGCGCGCCGCTTGCGCGCGACGGTGTAAATTCAGTTTAATTCTCCCCTATTAAAAGTTCTCTGCTATGGTGCACACCGCTCTAACTCGTGGTCAGCAATGGTGACATCTTGCTAGGAAAATGATGTTGGTAAGTTGGCTATATTGTTTATTTCGACAACATGCACTGACATTGTAGCCTAGCTTTCGCAGACACTCGTGTATTCATTCATCTGCGCGGGAGTCAGGTTACTGACATTAAGGTTGTAATCTTAATTGCATTCGAATTCGACAGACAGATACAACATTAACGTTAGCAGCTAACGTCAGGGTCGTGTTCTCATCTCTCGTCCTACTGTATGTGGTGTACACTTAGCAGCTAACGCTACCTAAAAGAAAGTACCTCATAATATAAGTGCTAAACAAAACTGTTATTTGAAATACGATACGATTGAGAAGCAAGGTTAACGTGGTTAAGCACAACAGCGCCATGGACCTGTGCACAGATATTAAACCTGAACTGTTAAAGTATGCTAACGTTATGAATTGTTTGGCTGATGAGGTCAAATGTGTGCCTGCAAATCTTTGCATTTAGTCAAGTTGCTTATACTGCTACAGTCTTGATTGTTAACTGTGATTTGATGACATAATCAAAGCTATTGAGGGTGGAGATCTGTATACAGTCATCATGAAATACGATACGATTGAGAAGCAAGGTTAACGTGGTTAAGCACAACGGCGCCATGGACCTGTGCACAGATATTAAACCTGAACTGTGAAAGTATGCTAACGTTATGAATTGTTTGGCTGATGAGGTAAAATGTGTACCTGCAAATCTTTACATTTAGTCAAGTTGCTTACACTGCTACAGTCTTGATTGTTAACTGTGATTTGATGACATAATCAAAGCTATTGAGGATGGAGATCGGTATACAGCCATCATTTAATGATAATCATTGTCAAGATATTGCGTTCTTTTTTCTCAATTACAGGGTGCATCTTGCCAGTACCAAAGCAACAGCTGTGGGGTATATATGTTGATGGTGAGAGAGCCTACAATATTTTACAAAATGATTACTGATATTGCGTTTGCAGACCAACTAACAGGTCCTGATGTTTTTTGTTTGTTTGTTTGTTTGTTTTTTTCAGTATGCAATGTACGCCACACTGGAAAAGTCGTGTGATTTTGGGGAGGTGAGTTTTCTGAATCTTAAAAGAATATGTAGTGGAATATATGTTTTTTTAATATTCCAGCCATCCTATTTGGAGCCTACAGTTAACGTTCACCATATACACTTAGCTATTGAAGGAAAGGACTACATCTCTGTACATTGCCAGTACTATAACCTTGTAAAAAGCTATGGAGACCTTTAAAAGGCAACTATGCTACGCTACTATACTAACATTTTTAGTTCAATTTACCTTTATTTAGCAGCTTAAGAGTCATTGTGGTGATTGTACAACAGTTTTTAGGTCGATTGATGACCGCTTCGCCTCGCTCTAGCTCCTCTCGGCGTAGAAATTGAATATGCAATATTCATATGCATAGTTCATCTTTTTACTGTACAGGTTGATATGTTGTCTATTTGGAGGTGGTGGTGCCAACAGCTGCTGCAGGGATCCCTACTGAAGTATTATATACTGTATTCATAATTTCTTCACTACTCATACATATTGGGTGGTCCCAATACCTTTCCCACTACCCCCCCCCCCCCTTTCCTGTAGCCCTACAGGTCAACGTAGCACATCTGTGGCACCTGTCAGCCAAACCCTGGAGGCCGCATGCATGGAGAGGTACAGTATTAGAGATTGTACTTTACCATTTGCCCACATAGCAATAAGTTATACAAAAGAAATTTTGAGTATTTTCCTCTCTGCTCATATTGTATGCTCATGAAGCTGGTAGTTAAACCTCACCCTCTCTCTCTCTCTCTCTGTACCCCAACAGAACAAGCTGGAACACCTTTCTTGCCCTCGCCGTTAACGCATGTTGGTCCCACCCTTGAAGCATTGAGCAGAGAAAGGTATTAAAGAATGTACTTTGCCATTTGCCAACATCTATCTATTAATGCATGGAAGGCCTGTCTGTTACCCTGTGTGTCTATTCCATGCAAAACCCGTGGGCGACACAGGATGCTTTACATTGACATTAAGTCAATTTATATCATAAGCACATGAAAAAGTGGTCTATTTTGTTTTTAGGATGTTCACTGCACTGCCTTCTGTGGTGTAACCAGTTCCATTGATCACAGTGGAAGTTAATTGTTACGGCAGAAGTGACTTTCACTTCATGCATCCAGCGTAGCCTCCCTGTGTAACTCTTGAGCCACTCATCTGACTGACCATCAATTTGCTACAGGTCTTGCTAATGGCATGTGTGAGAGCAGTGCGAAGTGGTTGGCTTTGGACGAAAAACAACAAATATCTTAATATTAAGCCAATTATATACTGTATCCATAAATTCCTCACTACTCATACATATTGGGTGATCATGAAGATGATTGCTAACCCAACACCCCCCCCCCTTTTTCCCCCCCGCTTGTAGCCCTACAAGTCAAGGTAGCACATCTGTGGCACATGTCAGCCAAACCCTGGAGGCTGCACGCTGGGAGAGGTATTACATTGTACTTTGCCATTTGCCCACATAGTAATAAGTTATACAAAAGAAACATTGAGTATTTTCCTCTCTGCTCATATTGGCTGCTCATGAAGATAGTAGTTAAACCTCACCCTCTCTCTTTCTGTACCCCAACAGAACAAGCTGGAACACCTTTCTTGCCCTCGCCATCAACGCATGTTGGTCCCACCCTTGAAGCATTGAGCAGAGAAAGGTATTAAAGAATGTACTTTGCCATTTGCCAACATCTATCTATTAATGCATGGAAGGCCTGTCTGTTACCCTGTTTGTCTATTCCATGCATAACCCACGGGCTACACAGGATGCTTTACATTAACATTAAGTCAATTTATATCATGAGCACATGAAAGAGTGGTCTATTTTGTTTTTAGGATGTTCACTGCACTGCAGTGGTGTAACCAGTTCCATTGATCACAGTGGAAGTTAATTGTTACGGCAGAAATGGTTTTCACTTCATGCATCCAGCGTAGCCTCCCTGTGTAACTCTTGAACCACTCATCTGACTTACCATCAATTTGCTACAGGTCTTGCTAATTGCATGTGTGAGAGCAGTGCGAAGTTGTTGGCTTTGGACCAAAAACAACAAATGTCATTATACACTGTATCCATAATTTTCTCACTACTCATACATATTGCATAATTTTCTCTCTGTTCATATTGGCTGCTCATGAAGATGGTTGCCTCCCTGTGTAACTCTTGAACCACTCATCTGACTGACCTTCAATTTGCTACAGGTTTTACTAATGGCATGTGTGAGTGCAGGTGCAAAGTGGTTGGCTTTGGACCAAAAACAACTAATATCTAAATATTAAGCCATTGCCTAAAGCAGTAAATCATTCAAAGCAAACCTTGCATTTATTTTTTATTTGGTGTATTCTCTCTTTCCCTCTCCTCAGCCCCGCAGAACAAGTGGCAGCGATGGACAGGCCTGTCCTCCCCCCGGAGATCCTGCAGAGGATCATCAAGGAGACGCTCTGCTTGGACATGGGAATGCTGGGTTTTTTTAATAGGATATCATCATAGAAGATGTCTGACTCCCTGCCTGGCACTAACACACACACACACACACACACACACACACACACACACACACACACACACACACACACACACACAGTCCAGCCAGTCTCCCAACTCACTGCACAGCATTTTAATGTATCTGACCACAAATTGTCCTGAAATCCTTGAAGTTAACGCAAATTAGTTAATAATACCATATCCTTAACAGAGCAAGGTGTAAGTTCTAATTTCTTATCTCTAAAACTGGGGGTAGGGATATCTCAGGCTTTTTTTGTTTTGTGTTCTGAGACATGCTTCTTTTTTGAGAGAGAGAGAGGATTGGGGGATATGTTTGCAATATAATATAATAGTATCTGAAGTTTAAGGATTTTATTTGTTCAGTTTGAAAAAGAAAGAAGAGAAACTAGGGAAAAGGAGAGAAACTTAACACTGCCAAGCTGATTCCTGACCTTGTGCCACAGCTTTAATCCAGTTTTATTCATTCTTTATTTCTTATTTTGTTTATTCATTGCTTTTTATTTATTTGCTATTCTGGTCTATAATGTGTTTTTGGTATTTTTTTTATTTTGTTTATTTATTGCTTATTTATTTATTTATTTATTTGTTATGCCGGTCTGAAATAAACTAAACTTCACTGTTCATGTTTGTTTGAAATAAACTGTTTGAGAGTTACAATTCTGTTTTATTTAATCATCCAATGTGTGCTAAAGGTGGTGGGGGCGGCATAGAAGTGACCCCAGCTCGTAAGTGACGTTCAACATGCAACCTAGAAAGTGCAAGTTTTCTGTATGGTCTCAATGGCGGAATAAAACTGTTTTTGTGTTATCGTTATCATACTATAACGTAGAGGGACGTGCCGCGTGACTTATGAGCTCTGCGGTTTCAGTCAGTAGGCTATCTGTAATGTAAAGGAAGGGGCCTCATTGAGTGTATTCACTGGTATTACGTAGGGATACACCGAAAAATATTTGGTTGATGTAGGCCTACGTGTCCTGTTAACTCTTTTTCCGTTTGACATCAAACAATCTGCATGACTTAAATATTGCAAATACTCCTTTTACAATCGGAATAAGAGTCATTTTCACGAACTTTACTCTGTACAAAATAGGCTACAAACGAGTCGCCAAATGCTTTCACTTTCCTATCTATCGAGGCTAGCGATAGCACATGAGAACCCGGATGTTCAATAACAAAGCAGCACGTTGACAGTGACGAAGTAAGGGGCAGTACTGTGTGAGGGCGGTTTAGTGAGGACTGGGCGTTTTAGATGAGACGCAGCTGGATGATGTTGGAAAGATCTGGACTGCAGACTTGATGGTGCCTTTCCAGATGCATAAGCTGGCCATGCCACCCACACTCATGCATCTCCATTCCATCAGAGATGTAGCCTTCTGAAATGAGCGCTAACAATAAGCAATAACAACTTGGGTTGTCCTTGTCCGGATGGTATGGCATCTCAGTTTTCTGAAAAGAACTTTGAATTTTGATTCGTCTGACCACAGAACAGTTTTGCACTTTGTCACAGTCCATTTTAAATGAGCCTTGGCACAGAGAAAACGCCTGTGCTTCTGGATCATGTTTAGGAATGGCTTCTTTTATGACCTATACAGTTTTAGCTGGCTATAGCGAATGACACAGTGGATTGTGTTCACTGGCAATGTTTTCTGGAAGTAGTCCTAAGGCCAGTTTGTGATATCCATTACATTAGCATTCCTGTATGTGATGCAGTGCCATCTAAGGACCCAATGATCATGGGCATCCAGTATGGTTTTCCGGCCTTGACCCTTATGCACAGAGATTGTTCCAGATTCTCTGAATCTTTGGATGATGATATGCACTGTAGATGATTATACCTTCAAACTCTTTGCAATTTTTATCTGAGAAACTCCTTTGTGATCTCGGACCACTACTTTTTGCCACAGCATTTGGGGAACTGGTGATCCTCTGCCCATCTTGACTTCTGAGAGTCAATGCCACTCACAGAGGCTCTTTTCATACCAAATCATGTTGCCAATTGACCAAATAAGTTGCAAATGGGTCCTCAAGCTGTCCTTTATCTGAACATTTGACTTTTCTGGCCTCTTATTGCTACCCGTCCCAACTATTTTGGGATGTGTAGCTCTCATAAAATACAAAATGAGCCAATATTCAGAATAACATTTGAAAAAGTCTCACTTTCAACATTTGCCATGTTATCTATATTCTATTGTGAACAATATATAGGTTTATGAGATTTGTAAATTATTGGATTCCATTTTTATTAACAATTTATGCAGTGTCCCAACTTTTTGGAATTCGGTTGTAGTTATAACTTATTAACTTTGGTACATAACCAAAACTGCCAACCTTGCATTGCACGCCAGCAACTACGGGGCTATTCAAAATTTTGCTCGAAGTCCAGACCCAGTTTGGTCTCATTTATGGAAAGAAAAGAAGTCTCTAACATTTGATCAATATAGCCTATGACTCTCACGCAGTGCCAAAGGGATGATGCATTTTGGAGACACTAACTATTTGGATGAGATATGAGCTTTTGCTGGTGAACCATGGTGTTCTACAGTTTATTTTTTGCAAAATAACAGTGTGGAGAATATCTGGTCTGGTTCAACAAATGAGCCTAGGCAGTTGAGAAGGATCTCTAAGGCCGATAATGTAATAACGGCCAATAATGTAATAACTGCCAAAAAACGTAATAATTTCCACAGTTTTTAAATGTAATAAAGCCAATAATGTAATAACTAGCCAATAAAGTAAGAATTTCTTATTCTTATCTAAAAATATTATTTGTAAGTTTTATGTGAATGGTTATCATAATGCAGTTATACGCAAACAGGAATATTTTAAAATTATTTTTAATTCAATAAAATAATTTCATGTATTTTTTTTTATTTTTTTACTCCATCTTCCCGCGGCCCCCTGTCACCACCAGCCCCCCAGGGGGCCTCAGCCCCCACTTTGAAAACCACTGGTCTAGAGTTCTAGGCTAATGAGTTGGACCAATTTCTTGCATCTTCAGTACTAGCAAGTCTTGAGTAGTTTGAGCAATAGAGCTCTTATTAAAATTGGCCAAAGTTGCCCTTTAACCGTCCACTAGGTGAACAAAACACTCTAGTCATGTGACTGACACTTTACTCAGCCATCAGCAGGCTTCCATAGTTCTACAGCAAAATGTGAAAAAGTAATTATATGATTTCTACATTGGAAAACAGAAATAGCTATTCTTACATATTTATTGGATATTGCATTGTATTGTATATCCTATATTTATTGGAAAACAATGTAAAATGCTGTAAAATAATAGCTGACCACTTCTACCCTTGTCCTCCTATTTCTCCCTCCTCCCCCACCTCAGCCCCATCCTCCACTTCTCCCTCCCTTGACTGTGCACTATGGTTGAGTATGCACCGAGTGGGGTCACTGTTCTCTCCCTCCGCTACATATGGTGTCAGAAGAGGGATGGCTACCGTGAGGCCATCGGGTGTGTACCCAATGTGTGGTCCATATGAGGGACCACCAGGATAGGTTGACCCCGGTGTGAGGGACCCCTGAGATGGGTGAAGCACTAGAGTGTGGGGTACCCTGGGATGGGAGTTGTATGGCTGGTGGATGCATGAGGGACATGCACTTCCTAAAGGGGAAGGCAGTGTGACAGGGTACCATCACTACGGTTGAGTATGCACTCTGACTGACATACCAACAAGCTTGGCTCCTTGATGTTGCGGTCAAGTTGCACATTTAGCTCTCCGGAGACCCGGATTCGAGACCGTGTGTGGTTTCGTAAGAGGTTATTACATTATCATTTCAGAGAAAAATCTTAAATTATTGGCAAGTTATTACATTATTGGCTTTATTACATTTAAAACTGTGAAAATTATTATGTTATTGGCAGTTGTTACATTATTGGTCATTATTACATTATCGGCCTTTACAGGATCTTTGATATTTGGGTGGCACTGGCTGTTTTATGGGAAAGGAATTAGGGGAAAGGAAATAGGTGGGGAACATTTTTGAGAGAGATTGAGAGAGAGTGCTTTTGCTTTTTAGCTATGGCGTTACTACTTTGTCCAAATCATGGAACCATTAATTGACCACTGTGAACTTTGAACCATAAATTGACCACTGACTGTACGGGTACTTCACTAGTCTTCACAGTTGGGTTTTCCTTGCCCCTGTTGCTCATGGGTGCTCCTTGTACTGTCTGTGAAGTGTTGTGAGGCAAATGTAGCCTACTGTAGGCCTATCTGGCACTTACAAAAATAAATTGAATTGTGCTTAATTGTAAGACTAAATGATCTTAGGGTTTTGAATATAATGTCTGTTTCAAGAAATGAGCCAAACCACTGTAAACAATAGTTTATTCTTATTATGATTATCATTATTATCAGTGTAGCATAATATACATGCTGTATCCATGTGCTAAATGAATAGCCTCGAAATGAATTAATAAATAAATATAAAAAAACTGGTTGCATGACATAATAGACAATCTTATACAGGTGAAAATTTATTCAATAATCAAATTCTTCAGTTTATTCAACATGTACAGTATACTGTATATCAACAAATGCATATAGCAACTTTGCAAATAGGCTAAAGCAGAGTTAAATCATCAAAAATTGAAACAGTGAAATAAAGAAATAAATGTGGAGACTTTTAAGGATGACAGTTGTAACAAAAAATGCTGAAATTAAACAATGTGAAATGCCTTTTGCAAATCTTGAGATGGATTGTCAATGTAGCCTGACATAGCCCGCCCATAATACGAATGTTCATCCGTATCCATGGTCTGGGAACGGTCCTCTGGGGCGTGTTTACATCGGTAGTGTCAGGGCACACAGACTCAGGAGTCAACATTCAATTCCAAACTCAAAAGGTTTATTTCCCAAAGGACAACAGAGGCAGTAGAAATCATCAATTGGCATCAATCCAAGAAAGCACAGAAGATCATAAAATGGTTAACTGAAATAGTCCAACTTAACAGTCTCAGAAGAACACAGGAGAGAATCCAAACTGGAGAGCATAAACCAGATCCAGGAGTCCTAGGAGCGGGTTTCGGGAATCGTGACGTGGGAAGCAGTCTGTGCGCTGGAGTATTTCCTCTCTCCGTAGATGAGAACAGACAGAGAGTGAAGAGTGACTGGGGCTTAAGTAGGAGAGAGGAATTGGACACAGGTGATGGCTTGATTAGTAAACAGGGGAATTGGATTGGGAGATTGCAGAGTGAGGAGTGGGCGTGGCCGTAGAGGAGTCTGGTGTGCTTGGAGTGTGAGATGTGGGTGTGGCTGGTGAGGGACCTGGTGTGGTCGTGACAGGTAGAGACTCTACCGGCCAATAAGCGAAGCTGATTAGACGAGCTGTCCAATCGTTTCAAACCAGAAGTGAATGTCCTCCCCCTCCGCAGTATAATCGCGCCAGGTTAAAGAACCTCCAGACCATGAATACGGATGAACAGCAGTATTATGGTCGGGCTATGTCAGGCTATTGTCAATGATGTGGCTGGGGAATACCAATGAATCCATGGCAGAAGGGCAACTGCTTTGGCTGAAAGAAGCTATAGAGATGCAAGTCATCTTGCACAGATGGATGGTAAAGTGCGTGAACAGACAGAGTCATTCCAGAGCAAACCTCCTATAAAAAGGGTTCATGTAAAATACTATATCACCCAACAATTCTTATTCATGCATGCAACTTTATTCATCTATAACGCTATGAGCTAATATTGAATAACTTACCTCCATGATTCATATGAAGACATTGCTCAGGACCACTACTAGTTATTGGGTTCACCAGAGCTCCAGAGGGTGAATCCAAATCTAGAGCCATCACTCCAAAACCAGACACCATCCTGCACAGAGGGAACAGTACCAGACCTTCACCAGACCTCCTCACTATTAGCCTACCATCTATTGGTAAGTGAAGTAAGGCATCTACTCTGACAAAACTAAATATTTGTCACTGGTGGTGTGAGTCTTACTTGCTCAGCATCTGAAGCCCCCAGCCAAGTAGCAGGTGATCCATCAGTGTGTAACACTATGAGTCCCTGAATAAAGTAATATTCTTCAAGACTGTGCACAGAGGCCAGATGACTTCCCAGCAGTAAACAGAAGCGCTGGAAAGACAGATCCATTTTGAGTGATTAAAGAAACCAAAAATAATATTGTTTGAATTTGTACTTGTATTTGCTCACGCTGTTTATTAAACCAACCTCTGCCTCTGCCCATGTCCTTTCAGTGTCAATAAATCTGAAGCAGCGATCGTCAAATTGTTCCCATCCCTGAGGACATGTTCCGCTGTAAACTTGGTTTGAAAAAACAACAAAAACAGCTGATATAACTGTTAGATATGAAAACAGGCAAGTATTGGAAGCAAGGAATTACATGTAATCTTACCCTGAATGTCATCCGTGCTGTTCTCTGACTGTATACTGAGCTCTGGAAGTAGAATTACAGATTAGGATTAAACACACATAACACTGGAATGAGTCGATATAGGCTACTATAGTTCTAACACTGAAAGTGGCAGAAATCATAATGCTGGGGAGTCTGGGATTTGTTTGGGCTTTTGGAGTTACAATTTTAAACTTGCCTGCAGCTCATTCAGAAAACACAAACAAGCAAAAAGACTTGTAAAGTGAACTTGAAATAGTAATCATTTGTTATTTGTTAAGGATGCAATTGGCAGACAGGCTTATATTGCAAATTAGATATTCAGCTTTCTTTTGCAATGAATCAAGGATTTTAATGATGATGACAGTGCTGAGAAGCAAAGTGAAAGAAGCTGAAAGATAATATATTTACCCTGAACAGAGGGAGAATCATCAGTGTTGCTTTCAGACTGGATAATGAGCTCTGCAATTACAACCCAAATTCAGGTTAAGGTGTACAGCACTTGAATGAGTTGGTTAAGTTATTCTGACTATTGAACTTTGAAGAAGTTTTTTGTCAATTCTGGTAAATTTGAAATGATTCAATCCTGGTAACATGATATACTGTATAGCCAGTGATAAGATTACGTATCATCATAAAATTACTGTATGTTTTTCTACCTGAAGCAGAGCTTATGACGCAGAACGAGAGAAGTAAAATGTTTGTCCCAGTCTTCATGGTGCCGACCTCTTTTGAAAATGACAATGGAAAATGGCAATGCTTTACTCTGTGTTGCCTGCAGAAGTATAGAGTTATTTATAGGAGGTCTGTCACGTGACCATCACCACACAATTTGTAAATTGATAACATTATCTCAAGGCTTAACAAAGTTGAGGAAGGAAGATTTGTGTTTTCATGTCATCCTGATTCTGAAGTGCAGTAAAAAAATAAAACAAGACCAATTAAATCCCAATGATTTGGACACACCTTGGCACCATGCCCTAGAAAACAGACCCATAAAATCTTATCTCAACTTTCTGTTTCACATTTTTATGAGTTAACAAATAGGCTATTTGCTTTTTAAAATACTTAAATGTTTGCTTAACCTGTGTGTTTAGCAAATGCTGGTGAGCATTTTTTGTGAAATTCCATTCTGTTTTATAAATTGTACGTCTTCACAAGCTCTCTGTACAACTAATCAAATTATTGCCAGAAATCACTTAAGCTTTAAACTAGTGCTATCAAACAATGAAAAAAATATCATCCTAATCACAAAATCTTGCAATGATTAATTGTGATTAATCACTTTTAATCGCAACTCATTTCCTCCTGTAAGAATTTGGATGCTAGGGTTGGATTCTTATTTTCCCTTGGAAAGACCCTGATGCTAAATAGCTGACTTTGTTCTCCTCAAGTGGGGCAATTCACAACTATCCCCTACCCTCACGGAATCAACCCCCAACTATCAACCCTCTGTTGTTGTCAGAAGCTAGGACATAATCTTTGTCTAGTTTGACTTGATAGCCAAGCTATTTTCTATCTGAAATTGAACATAATACATGCCATGGAAGTGGAACCTTATCCATCAGGATTAATCTGAGTTCATTCTGAGTCAAAGTTTTTGGATTAAGCACTACCTTAAACTCCACGCCCATATTTCAAATGTAGTAAAAATTAAAAGAACAAAATGCTGCACAAGAATGACAACGGCCACACATTTTATCCATTAATTTAATGAATTTAAAGGAATGAATTTGATCATCACATCTTAAAGAAAACAACTATATGCCTGCCAATCTTGTTTTGCTTTGTTTTGTTTGTCTTGTTTATATAATTATCATCATATTATTTCACAGCACTATAGTATTCTGATTGTAGCCTAGTACAAAAGCTTGACTTGCTTATCTGCAAAGTGTTATTCATGTAAGAAGTCAAGTGACCGGTGACTGTTTGTCAAAACAATTCTCAATGGGCATATAAATGTTCCTATTTATAGACGATGTATCACAGAATCACCTGAAATAAGGAAACATTGTTGGTAAATTGTGGAATGTCTCCAGAGATTTCAGAAACAATGATTAACCCCCTGTCATAAATCTGAGCATAAATATGTGTTTGACCACATAGAAACATGGGAGTGTACGGAGGCGGGAGCATTGATATCTCAGGTTATAAGACCAGCTTTGATTATTATGGGCATTCTGTGCTAAAATCACTACAGCATGCCAAATGGTCAGCTCCAATGGGACCAAAGTTCTACATAATTGAACTCAGTGATGCCAAGACTGAATTGAAGGCATTGAGGCTTCTCCATGGAAAACAACTGACCAATGCATATCTAAATCCTACAACACTGGTCATCAATAAACACCTTGTAAGTGTAGGCCAGGCCTGGGCAAACTAAGGCCAGGGGGCCACATGCGGACCCCTGAGCTATTTAATCCGGCCCGTGGAGCCTTCCCAAAGTAGAATAATTTATCTTTTAGCCAATTTAAATTATAGGCCTAAATTATCAAATTTGTTGTATTCATGAAATACAAATCCCCCTTCTAACGGCATGTTAACACGTCCTCTGAAGAAAGTGGGGCTACTCGTTTGAGGTTTCTGCCGGTTGACGGTTAACACCCGCCCCGTTAGTCAAAATCTAAAAGCAAATGTGGCCCCTTGGCCAAAATAATTGCCCACCCCTGGTGTAGGCTATCAGAACTTCCTGAAAGGCACACAAAAAAGGCACAAAAAATTTGAAAACTCATGAGATGTATTACCAGAGATGACACCTGTCTTTGGCACAACTAGAACATGTTCACTGGTGTATGGCAATCAAGCCAGTAAGGTTCTAGCCTTTTTGGTGCCCTAGGCCAGATTTGAGTTTGCCCCCCCCCCCTCCTTTTCAAAAAATACAAGAGAAAAACTGAAGAAAAAGTAAGAAATGTATTGTGAGTAAGAAATGTATTGTTCATTTGTCTATGCCTAGAACAGGCCTTGTTCATACCCTCTACCCAGATGTATAGTAGAAGCACAACACATTCAGGATGGCAAAGATTAACAGGATAGTCTGGAATAATATCTGTGTTTATGTGCCCTTATGACTACATCATATCCAAATTTTGAAGATGATCTAACCAGACTGTAGTAAAAGTTTACTATGACCAAACCTTTAAAAAGAAAGAATCCTACTGCTAGCCCTCTAGACGGATTGCAAAATTCTGGGAATTTCAAAGTTGGAAATGTTCCATTTGAATTAACGGGTATCTATAAATTTATGGGAATGAATAGGAATTAACAGGAAATGACGAATTTGCCAACTGACAGCTGAGGAGGTACAGTATAGCTTTTATTTACAGCACGTGAAGTACTGGGTAAGCATTAGGTACAGTAAACAAAAGTATCAAGGGATAAATTACTGAGTATTTACAGCGTAAGTTTGCTGGAATAACTGCATAGCACCCTACAGATTCTGGGCTTTTGCTTTAAGTCATTCATTGTCATTTCTTATTGAATGAAAGCGTGACATACAGTCGATGCAATGCTCTTATCCTGGGTTATATCCTGGTCAGTAAAAATGTTTGTATCTTTGTAGGTTTATGTAACCAAACTATAAAAGAATATGGTTAAATTAATTTTCAAAATTTCCAAAATGAAGTTTCCATGGAACGTTTCCAGAAATTTACCAGAAATGGGCCATACAGTCTCAATGGAAAGTTCACAATGCTGTTTCTTTTGCTTTTATTGCAGTTATGTGATCATAGAGTATATCAGATAGTATAATGGCCATTTGTTGTAAACACCATTGCTTTTGAGTGAAAATATCATCATGAAATCTATAGTCTTCTTGCACAGACAGAAACATGAGTAGCCCAACAGACTCCATCGTTCCAATGCAGACCACCTTCAATAAAGAGCATTGAATGCAATACCGGTAAATAACACATGACAAAGGGAGTCTCACAAAGCACTTCAATACAAGGTTTGTATGAACGTGTATTAAAAATGTATATATAAATACCTGCATAATTCATAAGAAGACAATGCTCAGCACCGTTATTGTTATTGGGTTCACCTGGTTTCCAGTGGGTGAAGCCAAATCTGGACCCATCACTCCAAAACCAGAGTCCCTCCTGAGGAATACCAGAAGTCATTCTCAATCAGCCACATAGTTTGGTTAACTCAACAATAGTTTACAATAGGCATAATCTTGTCACCTACAGTGCACCTGGCTACATAAACATATCAACAAATTTTCAACATTTAGAGCAGGGGTGGGCAATTATTTTGGCCGAAGAAGGGCCACATTGGCTTTTAGATTTTGATTTACGGGCCGGGTGTTAACGGTCAACCGGTTGATGCCAGTCTCAAACCAGTAGCCCCACTTTCTTCAGAGGACATGTTAACATGCAGGGTTGAAAGGGGGGTTGTATTAATGTATGTCATTAATACAACACGGGACGGATTAAATAATGGGCCGCATGTGGCCCTCCGGCCTTAGTTAGAGGCTTACAAAAAAAATCAACCGTTTTAACAGTTTAAAGGTAATGTCAAGAGCTGACCTGCTGAGCGTCTGAACCACCAATCCAAGTAACAGGTGAGCCATGAGTGTGTGACACTATGAGTCCTTGTATAAAGTAATATTCTTCAAGACTGTGCACAGAGGCCAGATTACCTCCCTGCAGTAAACAGAATCGCTGAGGAGAAAACACACAAATGTACTGTAAATACAAAAGTAAACACAAACTACAGATGTGGCTGATGGAGTATTCTATTTAGAAGAGTAGAAGAATTTAGTAGATTATTAGTTTATTGTCGCCCAACCTCTGCCTCTGCCCATGTCCGTTCAGTGCTGATAAACCTGAAGCAGCGCTGATAGAATTGTTCCCAACCCACAGGACATTTTAAAGCCTTTAAGTGAACTGGAATCAAAAACAGAAACGCTGAAATGGCTGGGATGAAACAGGATGTTATAGTGAAGGAAGCAGTCAGATTGGTGCTTACCCTGATCAGAGGGAAACTCATCAGTGCTGTTCCCAGAGTGGATAATGACTTCTGCAATTATAGTCACAGTTCAGGTCCAAAGTATGCATAGCAAGAATCAGAACTGTAGTGTATAGTGAGATGAACTCATATTCAAATTTAGTAGGCTTTTGGATGTTTTATGTTAAACACCACAAGAAGTAATGAATTATTTTATTTAAACATTTCAAGGGGTCTAATTAAAAATAAATAAATAAATAAATAAATAAATAAATAAATAAATATATATATATATGTGACCTTGCACAGCGAAATCAGTCGCATTGGCATTTTTTTCAAAATTAAGTTATTGCATTCACGTGAAAGGCAAGAAAATAACCTTTCAAATGATACCACTATCGATACTATTGGCCAACAAATGACATAGATAGGAGCGTTCAAAGTGTTACAATGTTGCAAGTCAGAGAAATTGAAAAGCGGAGAAAAACAACGCTGAAGTTTATTAGCTTGTTGCAAGGGAGTTATTAGGCTAGCTATTTTGAACATAAGGCTATCAGTGAACTCACTGCTACTAGTCCAACCAAACCAGTTAAATGATATCAAGCCTACTTATCTAACATGCAACCAAGACAGGAATACCCCTATTTGTGGACTTTACACGAAATATGGATATAACATGGATATAACTTGAAGTTCACCGTAAAGGTAAGAGCCAGTGGATGGTTTGGTATTTTGCTATGAAGTAGGCTAGGCTACGCAACGATGCAATGTGGATGCAGCTGTTAGTATGGGATTTATGGTTGTCATGTCCCTCATCTGAGTGATATCCTTGAAGCAGAAAAATCAGCAGACAGTTAATACTTGGCTTGTGCCGTTTATAGCACTACCGAACGCTTAACAGGTTATTAAACTTCCAGTTATGCCAACTAGCTGCGCCGACTTTAGAACCAGTCTGACTAACCAGCTTCCAACTCAGTCAGATTCTCCACCCGACGTTAGCTCCATCTAGAGGAATTTTATGGACCCCAACTCAATCTGCAAGTTACTTATAGCCTAGTTTATGAAAATCAAAAAGCCCTTTACATTCAGATAATTATTTTTTCTTATAATCTGTAACGAATGTTCACATGCCCTGCTATAGTTTACTGTACAAACCAATTAGCACTAGAAATCTATGACAGCTAAGTTAGTACAATGCTAAATGGATACACTTTCTCAATAAACACATTTTTAACCCATTTAAGGTATGAATTTCGGCATAAGTTAACAACAATCTGAAAGGGTAGACTTTATTCTGTCAAATTATGCTGAAATGTGAAATTCGACTTTTTTGGTGCAAGCATTCCATTTTTAGAATTTTCTCAGAAACGAAGCTTCTGCGAAGCGACTGATTTCGCTGTGCAGAGTCACATATTATAAACATGATGATAAATGTTCTTACCTGACACTGAACTGATGAAATACAGAGAGAGGAGTGAAAAGGATGCCACAGTCTGCATGCTGCTGAGTGTACTCTCTGTGTTAGGAGTCTTTTTCTAGCGTGTTGTTATGATTTGCCTGCTGGAGCTGCATGTTATATGGTGGTGTCTCAACTCCTCAATCTGGTAATGTCCATAATATCGATCACAAATTGCTTGTAAATTGATAACACTATCTCAAGATTTTTAAATTTTATTACATTTTTTAAATTACATATTTGTGTTTTATGGTCATATATTTGTACCCCAACTCCAAAACTGTTGGAAGTGTGTATGACGCAAATAAAAGTTTAAAGATATAGCTTTTTCATACATGTATGCATACTATAAAGAAATTGTAACTTATCATGAGTAGGGAGAGCCATTACAGTATGCATCATTTTGATAAGATACTGTCTGTAATTCACATGCAAAACAAGCTACTGTTTTGAAATAATAATTAACTAAATCACGACTCACACACTGTCACATACACAGACACGTGCAAGTGTAAGGAAGTTTAAAGTCAAAAACATCATTCCAATATGGATTGGTTCATTTATTTGAATTTTGTAAATTTGTAAAAATGATAGTTCTACTTACGCTCAATTTCATTTCGCCCCTTTGGTTATTTAGTTTGGCGTTAACCAGGCTAATATTTGGTTTACATGTATGTGTGGTTTCTCAGCCTGACAGTTGGGCACCTGCCCTTTGTGCCCTACATTATGTCATACATACCCCAATCAGCTCTGTGTGATCAAACATATCAGACTACAATAGCCTGAGTATTAATATGTGTAGAAAATGATAAATACAGCAGGTGTCCATAGACTAATGTCACATATTGGTAAAGAAAGGAAAAGGTGATGAGAGAAACAGCTTTTGTGGTATAAATGTTGTCCATTAATAATCCTGTTTTTTATTATTATTATTATTTCCTCCCCTTAGTGTAATTGTGGCTCTGCTGGCTTCTAAGGAAATCTGACATGTGCTTATACTGTACATGTGCACGTGCTTACTGAGGGCTATGTGAGGTTTATGGTTATAGATTTTGGCAGACCTTTTTACCCAAAGGTTATTCATTCACTTTTGTCATCCCTGCATGTAGAGTGAGCCCTAGTCGCCAGCAGATGGCGATAAAGCAGAGAGGGCTTTACAGTAATAATCAGGGTCATCACTTCTAGGGGGTTTGCAAAAACAGACAGCTAACTCTGAAGTAAAAATGTCATTTCAGGTGAATTATCCTAGCCTGACATAGCCAGCCCATAATACGAATGTTCATACGTATCATGGTCTGGGAACGGTCCTCTTGGGCGTGTTTACATCGGTAGAGAGTCTACCGGCCAATAAGCGAAGCTGATTAGACGAGCTGTCCAATCGTTTCAAACCAGAAGTGAATGCCCTCCCCCGCAGTATAATCGAGTCAGTCAGGTTAAAGAACCTCCAGACCATGAATACGGATGAACAGCAGTATTATGGTCGGGCTATGTCAGGCTAGAATGATCCCCTTATTCCATGTGACATGGATTGTTGTCAAACACACAAATGACACAGACATAATATCACGTTAGTGTTTATATCAATAGGCTATATTTTATTCTACTTACAATAAAACAGAATATGTGTAGGACAGAGTATACTGTATGAGAGAATAATGGTATTAAATGAACGGCACAATAGAACTCGTTACAAACACAGTAAAGACAAACAACAAAATGGGTGAAATGTAAACAACATGATGCGATAATATGCTGGTGGGTTCTTCAGCAACAGTGTCCTACTAGCCCAATGGACATATTATGATGAAGCTCTTCTTACACAAACGGATGCTGATGCACGTGAACAAGTCTCATCATTCCAACGCAGTCCACCTTCAGAGAGAGCATATATAAACCATATGAAGGATTATTACACAATAGAGGCAGTGAGCTGATGAGCAACTTTAAAGAAAAGTTAATGTATTTTACCTCCCCAGTTCATTTCAAGACAGTGCTCACCACCTCCACCGCCATTACTGGGTTGGCCTGGGAGCCAGTGAGTGAATCCAAATCTGGAGCCATCGCTCCAAAACCAGATTCCTTCCTGCACAAAAGAAAGGACACCAGAGATCACACTCCTCTTTATCGCCACCTGCTGGTGAACAAGGCAAAGATAATAATTAAACCAACCTGCTGAGCATCTGAACCACCAATCCAAGTGCGTGGTGAGCCACGAGTGTGTGACACTATGAGTCCTTGTATAAAGTAATACTCTGCAAGACTGTGCACAGACGCCAGATTACCTCCCTGCTGTAAACAGAAGCGCTGAGGAGAAAGCACACAAATGTAAATGTAAACTGTACATATGGGGCTAATTGAATTGAATTTTCTTCATTGTCAGTGTCTCCCAACCTCTGCCTCTGCCCATGTTCTCTCAGTTGTGATAAACTTGAAGCAGCGCTGCTCAAATTGGTCCCAACCAACAGGACATTGTAAAGCCAAGGGAACTGCAATCAACAAAAAGAAACGTTGTTTAATGAATTGTAAGAACTATATTCATGTGAGAACTACAGGTATGTTTGTTGTGTCCAAAAATGCCCTCTGAGATGAAACAAGATGATGTTAATGATTATCATTTCTTACTAAAATTTAGAAATTATATTATAATGATGAACAGCAGTATTATGGGCGGGCTATGTCAGGCTAGTGTGTAAGTGTAGACAGCGAACTCTGAATTAAAGATGGCGTTTCAGGTAAAGAAGACAAAAACAGCTCAGTTTTAATCGGCAAATTATCCCCCTTATTCCATGTGATATGGATTGTTGTCAAACACACAAATGACACAGACATAACATCATGTTAGTGTTTATATCAATGTATTTTATTCTACTTACAATAAAACAGAATATATCAGTCCCTTATTTGTACAAAAATACCCGAGAGAGTGATAATAGTGATTGGGAAAACCAGTCAGCCATTTACCAAACCAAGCAAAGCGCGCTGAACACAGGAGTTGAATTTGAGGAAAAAAATAAAAATAAAATATAAACAAAACAAAAAAACAAAACGGATTGTTTAGTATTCCCTGATACACCACGTTTTTTTTTCTCCATGTTCCTTTATTATTAGTATCTTTATTTCCTAAGGAGTCCAAAGCTGGTTTTCTAGTGTCAGTCAACCACAGCAGCGGGTGGCGTATCTGCGGGGCACTGTGGAGCGCTGCAGACTAGGAAGTAAAGGTGCCTAACTGTACATTCACACCAACAGCTACTAAAGCTACAAAATCGCTTTTGTAGCTCAAAAAAGCAGCTGCTAAATTTTCTGTGTTCGCCCAAATCGCTCTATCGCTCATGACGTGCCTGTTGTCATTCCCATTAACATCACAGCGTTTAGATTTTACAACTGAAACGCGTCATAGCTAATTTGCATAAAGTTAACTGTTTTTTTTTTAAGCTTTTTTTTTAGTCGCTTAAATCGCTCAAATAGCCGAACTTTTACAGATGGTATCTTTTGTCGCTCTTGCCCATAGAAAGTGAATGGCTTCCAGCGATTTTACAGCTTTAGCAGCTCTTGGTGTGAACGTACAGTAAGACCAAAGATCCACGACGAGAGGGGCTGCAACGTTCTAAAAACCTGGACATTCTAAAACTCTGAAACTGCGAATTGACATGTTTTCGACATCTTTTGCGACGGCTTGCAACTGCCTGCAACAACCTGCGGCGATTGATTCACACCGCCGCAACTACTCTCTAAAACCGTTTCATCTCGTTGTGGATCGTCAGTCTGAATTGGCCTTAAGACACACCTGCAGCACATACTGTACGCCATAGTGGAGATGGTGATGAGGGGAGGGATGGGGTGGGGGGAGAGGAAAGGACAGACAGACAGACAGACAGAAAGAAACGTGATAATGTGCTGTATGCTTAGCCTGACATAGCCTGCCCATAATACGGCTGTTCATCCGTATTCATGGTCTAGAGACGGTCTTCTGGGGAGGGTTTACATCGGTTCACAGACAACCGGCCAATAAGCGAAGCTGATTAGACGAGCTGTCCAATCGTTTCAAACCAGAACTGAATGCACTCCCCCCCGCCCTATAACCGCGTCAGGTTAAAGAACCTCCAGACCATGAATACGGATGAACAGCAGTATTATGGGCGGCCTATGTCAGGCTACTGTATGCTCTTCTCTTCTAAAAAGTGATGGACAGCTATTGCACTAATGGCACCTGTGAATCTAGTCTGGTTTGGCCTGGAGTCTCCCGGACACATCAGACAAAGGAAACCTATTCTGACCAG
>JAODXP020001911.1:2500-26415 GCA_027497455.2 Sardinella longiceps | reverse complement strand
TTTGCCCCCAACGGCACCTTCCAGGCAGCACAGCCTAAAAGGCACTACCCTTACCCTATTCCTAACCCTAACCCCCTCAATTGACCAAATAAGTTGTAGTAGGTCAGACTCATCCATCTTGCACCACTACTTTCTGCTTCTGCCGCAGTATTTGGGGAAGTGCTGATCCTCTGCCCATCTTGACCTCTGAGAGTCACTGCCACTCTGGGAGGCTCTTTTCATACCCAATGTTGCCAACTGACCAAATAAGTTGCAAATGGGTCCTCCAGCTGTCCCTTATATGTACATTTTACTTTTCTGGCCTGTTATTGCTACCTGTCCCAACTATT
This sequence comes from Sardinella longiceps, assembly GCA_027497455.2. NCBI lineage: Eukaryota > Metazoa > Chordata > Actinopteri > Clupeiformes > Clupeidae > Sardinella > Sardinella longiceps. The sequence goes on along the minus strand of JAODXP020001911.1, from coordinate 26,086 downwards.
TTGGAATGCGTAGCTCTCATGAGATCCAAAATGAGCTAATATTTAGCATAATATTTCAAAATGTCTCACTTTAAACATTTGCCATGTAATCTATATTCTATTGTGAATAAAATATACGTTTATAAGATATGTAAATGGGATTCCATTTTTATTCTCAATTTGTAAAGTGTCCCAACTATTTTGGGATCGGTTGGTAGGCTAATTTTGTTGTACTCCTGTTACAATGACAATAAATACTTTAAAGGTCCCATATTAAGAAAAAGCATTTTTTATGGCTTTTGAATGTGTTTCTTGGGTCTATACTGCCTCTACACACTTTAATTGGGATAAAAAGCCTAAATTATTAAAATAGACAATTTACACTGTTAGTAACTGTTCAGCTGCTGTGTGCTTAAACCACCTGCGTAGAATTTTCCTTACTACGTATCATAACTAACTAACAAATTAATTTGGAGATTGTACTAAAACAAATTTCCAGATAAAATGGACAGTTTACATACAGTTTACATGTCCCTTTATGACCTCATGTTAAAGGGGTTATATTATGCCGTATTTCAAGCTAACTTATTTAGCTCTAATGTTCAGAACAGGCTGTTTCTCATGGGGGCGTGCACCAGGTAATTAGACATAGACACCTCTGTTAGACACCTCTGTTTCCCCCCATAATTTGAACCCTTTAAGCTGACATGCATGTATGACAGTGCAAACATTAATCCTACTTTGGGCTGCTTTTGAGTCAGTCATAAGGAGAGAAATCACTTAGCCTGGCACGCCCTCCCCTTCGGCATTGCTGTCGCTGGTCTGGCCCAATATCATCCAGCTGCGTCTCATCTAAAACGCCCAGTCCTCACTAAACCGCCCTCACACAGTACTGTCCCTTACTTCGTCACTGTCAACGTGCTGCGTTGTTATTGAACATCCGGGTTCTCATGTGCTATCGCTAGCCTGGGGAATATTGAAGTTGCGTTCGATAGATAGGAAAGTGAAAGCATTTGGCGACTCGTTTGTATTTTGTCTAGAGTTCGTGAAAATGACTCTTATTCCGATTATAAATGGAGTATTTGCGATATTTAAGTCATGCAAACTGCCTACGGCCAGATTGTTTGATGTCAAACGGAAAAAGAGTTAACAGGACACGTAGGCCTACATCAACCAAATATTTTTCGGTGTATCCCAACGTTATACCAGTGAATACACTCAATGAGGCCCCTTCCTTTATACAGATACTGACTGAAACCGCAGAGCTCATAAGTCACGCGGCACGTCCCTCTACCGAATTGCTACGTTATAGTATGATACCGTTAACACAAAAACAGTTTTATTCCGCCATTGAGAGCATACAGAAAACTTGCACTTCCTAGATCGCATGTTGAACATCACTTAAGCGCTTGGGGTTCACTTCTATGCCGCCCCACCACCATTAGCACACATTGGATGATTAAATAAAACAGAATTGTATCTCTCAAACAGTTTATTTCAAACAAACATGAACAGTGAAGACATATTAAAACACATTTCAGACCAACATCATAAATAAATAAATAAAATAAAATAAAATAAGAAATAAAGAATGAATAAAACTGGATTAAAGCTATGGCACAAGGTCAGGAATCAGCTTGGCAGTGTTAAGTTTCTCCTTTTCCCTAGTTTCTCTTCTTCCTTTCTTTTTCTTTTTTCAAACTGAACAAATAAAATCCTTAAACTTCAGATATTATTATATTATATTGCAAACATATCCCCCAATCCTCTCAAAAAAAGAAGCATGTCTCAGAACACGAAACAAAAAAAGCCTGAGATATCCCTACCCCCAGTTTTAGAGATAAGAAATTAGAACTTACACCTTGCTCTGTTAAGGATATGGTATTAACTAATTTGCATTAACTTCAAGGATTTCAGGACAATTTGTGGTCAGATACATTGAAACGCTGTGCAGTGAGTTGGGAGACTGGCTGGACTGTGTGTGTGTGTGTGTGTGTGTGTGTGTATGTATTTATTAGTGCCAGACAGGGAGTCAGACATCTTCTATGATGATATCCTATTAAAAAACCTATTAAAAAACCCCAGCATTCCCATGTCCAAGCAGAGTGTCTCCTTGATGATGCTCTGCAGGATCTCCTGGGGGAGGACAGGCCTGTCCATCGCTGCCACTTGTTCTGCGGGGCTGGGGAGAGAGAAAGAGAGAATACACCAAATAAAAAATAAATGCAAGGTTTGCTTTGTATGATTTACTGTATGATTTACTGCTTTGGGCAATGGGTTAATATTTAAATATAATAATTTATAATAATAATATTTAAGCTGGGGGGGGGGGGTGCATACCACCCAATATGTATGAGTAGTGAGGAAATTATGGATACAGTGTATAATGACGTGTTGTTTTTGGTCCAAAGCCAACCACTTTGCACTGCTCTCACACATGCCATTAGCAAGACCTGTAGCAAATTCAAGTCAGTCAGATTAGTGGTTCAGGAGTTACACAGGGAGGCTACGCTGGATGCATGAAGTGAAAACCACTTCTGCCGTAACAATTAGCTTCCACTGTGATCAACGGAACTGGCTACACCACAGAGGGCAGAGCAGTGAACATGCTAAAAACAAAATAGACAAGTCTTTCATGTGCTCATGATATAAATTCACTCAATGGCAATGTAAAGCATCCTGTGTAGCCTGTGGGTTATGCATGAAATAGACAAACAGGGTAACAGACAGGCCTTCCATGTATTAATAGATAGATGTTGGCAAATGGCAATTAATACCTTTCTCTGCTCAATGCTTCAAGGGTGGGACCAACATGCGTTGATGGCAAGGGCAAGAAAGGTGCTCCAGCTTGTTCTGTTGGGGTACTGAGAGAGAGAGAGAGAGAGAGAGAGGGTGACGTTGAACTACCATCTTCATGAGCAGCCAATATGAGCAGAGAGGAAATTATGCAAACTTTCTTTTGTATAACTTATTACTATGTGGTAGAGTGGTAAAGTACAGTAAAGTACAGTCTCTAAGTACAGTAAAGTACAGTCTCTAATACCTTTCTCTGCTCAATGCTTCAAGGGTGGGACCAACATGCGTTGATGGCGAGGGCAAGAAAGGTGTTCCAGCTTGTTCTGTTGGGGTACAGAAACAGAGAGGGTGACGTTGAACTACCATCTTGATGAGCAGCCAATATGAGCAGAGAGGAAATTACTCAAAGTTTCTTTTGTATAACTTATTACTATGTGGTAGAGTGGTAAAGTACAGTCTCTAATGGCAAAGTACATTCTTTAATACCTTTCTCTGCTCAATGCTTCAAGGGTGGGACCAACATGCGTTGATGGCGAGATACCTCTCCCTGCATGCAGCCTCCAGGGTTTGGCTGACAGGTGCCACAGATGCGCTACCTTGACCTGTAGGGCTACAGGAAAGGGGGGGGGTGCATGTCAACCTGTACAGTAAAGACATGATTTAAAAATGATCTATTCAGGACCAATTTATACTTTCGGTTTGCACTAGGTTTAGGCTCACATTTTTCGTCACAGAGCTCCTCCTTGCAGGCGTCCTTTAACCAAAAGCTTCAGAAAAGCATTCACAAAAACACCAGTTAACAACTTGTTGTTTCAATACAATGGCACAATGCCAACCTAGCTAGCATGCGTTTGGGGAAAAGACCCAAGGACCGGCCGTTATGCCCCTTCGTTTCCTGGGCTTGAGTTCGCATTTTAACCAATAAGAGCTCCCCCTACAGCTCCCAAAAACTGTGCCGTTTTCATCACAATGACCTTAAGCTGTTAAATAAAGGAAAATTGAGCTAATAATGTTGCATAGTTCCCTTTTAAAGATCTCCATAGCTTTTTACAATGTTACAGTACTAGCAATGTACAGAGATGTAGTCATTTCCTTCCATAGCTTAGTGTATATGGTAAATGTTAAATGTAGGCTCCAGATAGGATGGCTGGAATATTAAAAACCTTATATTCCACTACATATTATTTTAAGATTCGCAACACTCACCTCCCCAAATCACACGTCTTCTCCAGTGTGGCCGACATTGCATACTAAAAAAACAAATAAACAAACAACAAAATCAGGACCGGTTAGTTGGTCTGCAAACACAATATCAGTAATCATTTTGTAAAGTATTGTATCTCACCATCAGCATAAATACCCCACAACTGTTGCTTTGGTACTGGCAAGATGCACCCTGAAATTGTGAAATAAGAACGCAATGTCTTAACAATGATTCTCATTAAATGATGGCTGTATACAGCTCTCCACCCTCAATAGCTTTGATTATGTCTTCAAATGACAGTTAACAATCAAGAAGCCTGACTAAGTGGCAGTGTAAGCAGCTTGACTAAATGCACTGATTTGCAGTCACACATTTTTATCTCAATAGAAGGCATGGATTAGCTGTCTATAAACAGTAATGGGCAATAATGCCTCAAACATTCCACCAAGACTTAAAATGTCACGCTAACTTATATTGCCTCGGTTTCATGTACTCGCTTGAAATGATGACATGGAGATGAGAGGATGTGTTCAACTATTTACATATTAGCCTACATAACCCAAACAATTCATAGCATATTTTATTGATTCAGGTTTTATATGTGTGGACAGGTCCATGGCGCCGTTGTTCTAAAAGCGAGCTAAAAATCTAACAACGTTAGCCTACTAGCTTCTCAATCGTATCGTATTTCGATTGCATTTTCAAATAAATGTTTTGTTTTGCACTCTAATTCTTTCTTCTAGCTAGCGTTAGCTCCCAAGTGTAGATCACATACAGTATGACGAGAGAAGAGAGCACGGTCTGGCACGGCGCTAACGTTAGCTGCTAACTAGCTATGTCTGTCAGTCGAATTAAGATGACAACCTTAATGTCAGTAACCTGCCTCCCGTGCAGATGGATGAATTGAATACACGAGTGTCTGCGAAAGCTAGACTACAATGTCAGTGCATGTTATCGGAATAAAAAAGTATAGCCAACTTACCAACATAATCTTCCTGGCAAGATGTCACCATCGCTGAACACTAGTAGAGCGGCGTGCACCGTAGATAGCCTTCTTCTGGAATGAGAATGACATCATACCCAGTGTCCCTTGCGAAATTGTTCACGATTGGCCGGCAAATGTTGGGAATAACGCCCATATGGGCGTGCTCGTAATAAGGCGGCACCGTCAATACTGCAGCTGGACCCTTCTCGTCTGGCCAGCTGCTGATCGGGCAGGATTTCTGAATTCCCCTGAACAGGGGAACTGCCCCCTCTTGGTGGAGAACCAATCAACTTTGAGCAGCTCCAACGGCTCTCAGTCCTGTTCAAGCAATTCCCTTCGCGTCACATACGTCAGAGGAAAGAGTGGTGTGATTGATTTTGCTTCGGCACAGCATTTTCTAACATCGACCAGTAGCAAACTGAGGCATTTCACGGAGGCGGGTCAACCATGCAATTTGAGAAACGTTGTTGTACGGGCTCTTGGTCAGACCAAAGTAGAGCTTTGAAAGTCGATGGCAATCAGGCTAGAAATCACTTCCATGGTGCTGGCAGTTAGCCTACTTTTCCTTTTATGATCTCATGTTAAGCTGAAATAGTAACTAATCCTACTCTGGGCTGCTTTTTAGTCAGTCATTAGGAAAGAAATCTATTGTTTCAGCCTCATGGCCTTGATAATTGTTTAAGATGTGAAGGATGCAGATCTCTGCTTAGTGTCCTCAAAGGCAGTCATCAATCAGTTAAACCTCCACAACTCCACTGTGCGTCTCTGAACAACGAACTTGACCCACCACTGATGAGGCGCAACACGCAGGTTGCTTAATAGCCAAAATCATTGTAGGCTACCATCAGAATTGCTACTATCAAAATAAATGCAGCTGTTTTGATGAGTTGCAGCGAAATTTCATTAATTTAGCCTAATCCAAAGACACGCACAAAACAGTTAAGTGCACTACAGTAGCAATGATAAATTGCCCTTTTGGCCGCGCGCATTTCTCTCTTTGGCTCCGCGGGAAAGTGAAAGCATAGCGTGTAGCCCACGTTACTGTTAACGGAGAGAGAGACGGAAGCTGTCTTCTTGCTGCCTAGGAGAGAGTAATTCTTGTTGGCTACTAAGAGCAGCGTTCATGAGGTTCCTTTTATCAATATTTGATTGCCTCTTAGTCACCGACCAGCGTTATTAAGTTTCTTTTGACACGGAAGAAAGCAGATAGGCCTATACTGTGTCAACAGCGCACATCCACGGGCGAAGTGAGGTGAAAAAAATACAGTCCCATTTCAGGGGCTGGATGCTTCCTTTTTGGCTACCCACCAAGTGCCGGGTGTGGAGGTAAGTAGACATTTCATCAAAAATATTGATTTTAATAAAACAAACAATGTTTTGGTTGGGTGTTTTTGATATTTTTAATGTAGGCCTAGCCTATCTTACATTCTAAATCAACCTGTCTTTAAAATCGTGTAGGCCTAGGGAGTTGGTTAAAGTACTGGTATAGGATATTACAGTAGCCCATTTATTTAAGCAGGATATTTTTCGGTGGAGTCCGATTAAAAAAAAAAAAAAAAAAAATGCATATTGTAGTTTCCTCTTCACCTAACCGGGCTTGAGGTCTTGCCTGATAAACTTTGATCCGTATTTGCTGTGCCTAGACTTTAGTTATAGACACTAGCCTACCAATGGCAAACCTGAGTCTTATCAAGGCAGGTTTATTCATTTATGGCAGAAGAGAAAAGGGAAGTAGCCTAATTAGAAAATGCAAATTCAACAGAGTTGACTGAAATGCTCCAGTCTCATGAGGGATGATTGTGACAGACAAACACACACCTGTTGTTAGATTCTCCCAAACACAATTAAATTAAATCACCAGACCTACTCACAGAACAAGATCATTGATCATTACTGTAGCTACTGCCAGTCCCCCCCCCCTAGTGGTGAATAGTAGATATGACCTCTCTATCGCACCACAGCTGTTCTTCATTCCTTAGTTCATCCTCACTTCTTTCTTTCTTTCTTTCCCTCTGAGTGGTGGTGACTTAGACCAGGTGTTCTTAAACTTTATTGGGCTCCTCATGGAGACTAACTTTTTTCAAGGACCCCTTTTGATCGCCGAAAATGTATAGCTATGTTTTTTTCCAGACAAAACAGTTTTAAAAAGACATATACTGTAATTGTATGTGGCAAAATCTGTCAGTGCAGAAGTGCCTTATAGCATCCCTCCCGACAAAAATATACTTTTTTGAAAGTATACATAATATGTATGCTTTCAAATACAAATATTGTTATCATATTATGATAACATACAGTAGGTCAAATAGCCAAACAAAATCATGCTGATTAGACAACATTGCTTGGTTATCATATGTGTACTTTCAAAAAAGTATATTTTTGTTGGGAGGGATGCGAGATGCTATAAGTCATTGGTTCTCAAACTGGGGTCCAAAGTGTAGTATCCAAGGAGATTTATTTCTTAGTGTTGAATCACTCCCTAGAGTTATTTGTTTCCCCCTGTTGGTGATGTGAGTTACCAGAAGTACAGTAAATGAGTTCACATGAAACTGCATTGTTATTTTAATACTAAACTGGAAGTTTCCGGACATGAAAGATTTTCAGTCTCTTTACACTCAAGCCAATGATCATACACAGTAATGGAAAAAAACTTCCACAAAGCAGGTGTCTGGATTATCAGACCTTTCTCCGGTCTGCCCTCCTCTCCTCACCTCTATCCACTCCTCTCCTCCACTCCACTCCTCTCCTCTTCTCTCCTCTATCCACTCCTCTCTTCTCTCCTCTCCTCTGTCCATGAATGCACTGGGCAGCCTTTGGCCTGGAGGCAGCTGAATTCTCCATAGTTATATTTATGTTCTCCATATCAACGGGGCAGTCAGTGATTCTGTGTGATAGTTTGGCCTTAGCAAGGGTAGTTATTAAAATCATCAACACGTGTGTGTGTGTGTGTGTGTGTGTGTGTGTGTGTGTTTTAGGATGGAACATGTCTGTGTGGTGATTCTTCTGCTTCTCTGCAGCACCATTCTACAGGCAGCAGGTAAATACAACCTATGTGTGTGTGTGTGTGTGTGTGTGTGTGTGTGTGTAAAGTGACTCTGTTATGTCTCTCCAGTATGTATTGAGGTGGTTGCTGGTTCTGTAGAATGTGTGTGTGTGTGTGTGTGTGTGTGTGTGTGTGTGTGTGTGTGTGTGTGTGTGGTTCTGTGTCTCCAGTAAGTCTGAATGTGCTGTGTGTGTTCTTAAGTGTTTGTGTGTGTGTGAGTACAAATAATGTGATCTTAGAGAGTAATGTCCTACGTGATCCTAGGGAATAAGATCCAGTTTTCCACAATATGATCTGAAGTCCCCTGTGTTGTGTTTGTTTCTCTCCTGTGATTGGTCCAGATGCTGATGTAGTGGGCGTGGTTTGTGAAGATGTGGTCCTGCCCTGTTCCATAAAGCCCACCAGTGCTGAGGACATACAGGAAGTGACCTGGTTCAGGGGGACGAATGTAGTGCACAAATACAAAAACCAGCAGGATGATCTAACCCAGCAGCTCTCAGACTACAGGGGCAGGACCAGTCTGTTCAAGGAGGTATTAAAGGAAGGAAATGTCTCACTGAGGATCACATCAGTCAGACCCTCAGACATGGATAAATACACGTGTAAGATCCTCGGTCAGAGTGGACCCATAGACACTCAGTATGTCCATCTTAAGGTTGAGGGTGAGTCCTTTCATTTCTCTGTCCTTTGACTGTTGAAACCATTTAGCGTCACCAAGAACACTGTTACTTGTCAACCATTGCATCCATGTTTGAACTTATTGTATACTCACTATACTCAATCACTACACACCTGAGCAATAAATACTCACTGCACACATACAGTACAGACCATGCTCACTAAAGTCAAAGACCTCACTATAACTCAGTCACTTGACTGTTTTTCCAGCTGTGGGCTCCACTCGTCATCACACCTGTAAGTCTGAAAAAGTTTCGTTAGTCTGAGAGGGTGATGGTCTCCAATCAGAAACTGACTTTTACCCCCAGAGGAATGAATACTCACTCATTCATGCTCACTCATTAGTGAACACACTGATCCATACTCACTCATTCATACACACTCATTAGTTAACACACTGATCCATACTCACTCATTCATACACACTCATTAGTTAACACACTGATCCATACTCACTCATTCATACTCACTCATTAGTTAACACACTGATCCATACTCACTCATTCATACTCACTCACTCATTAGTTAACACACTGAACCATACTCACTCATTCATACTCACTCATTAGTTAACACATGAACCATACTCACTCATTCATACTCACTCATTAGTTAACACTGAACCATACTCACTCATTCATACTCACTCATTAGTTAACACACTGAACCATACTCACTCATTCATACTCACTCATTAGTTAACACACTGATCCATACTCACTCATTCATACTCACTCATTAGTTAACACACTGAATCATACTCACTAATTCATACTCACTCATTAGTTAACACACTGAACCATACTCACTCATTCATACTCACTCATTAGTTAACACTGATCCATACTCACTCATTCATACTCACTCATTAGTTAACACACTGATCCATACTCACTCATTCATACTCACTCATTAGTTAACACACTGATCCATACTCACTCATTCATACTCACTCATTAGTTAACACACTGATCCATACTCACTCATTCATACTCACTCATTAGTTAACACACTGAACCATACTCACTCATTAGTTAACACACTGAACCATACTCACTCATTCATACTCACTCATTAGTTAACACACTGAACCATACTCACTCATTCATACACACTCATTAGTTAACACACTGAACCATACTCACTCATTCATACTCACTCATTAGTTAACACACTGAACCATACTCACTCATTCATTCTCACTCATTAGTTAACACACTGAACCATACTCACTCATTCATACTCACTCATTAGTTAACACACTGAACCATACTCACTCATTCATACTCACTCATTTGTTAACATACTGAGGAGTGCCGCTCCGAAACGCCAACGCCAACTCTCTTGCACAGTAATTCGGCTTTTTTCGTTTTAAAGTGTTTTGTAACAATTCTAAATATTTCTACTCGTGTACACCGATGGACTACACAGACTCCTAAACCTAAGTAGGTTTTAAATCGGTTGTCACCCTATGGAACATTGGTAACGTTAGTTTGGCATTACCGTAGACCAAACAATTGACTGTCTGAACGTTACGCACAGTGGCATCATGCCAACCCCAACAGTAAACGAGCCCTTATCACTCAATGAAGCAAATCTACAGATCGCTTACCTCAAGGAAGAAATCCGGAGACTTCAGGACGAGCTTCAGAAGAAAGAAATCCTACTGGCCGACGTCCTGGAGGTGGCTGTATGTCAATCTAAGCAGCTAACCTCCTTTGCGGTTAACCTGCAGGACACAGGCCTATGTGACCCCATGGAATCTCGAATGCCCTGCTCAACTCCTCAGCCATCCTGGTCCAAGGCTCGCAGTAGCAGGAGACCAGCTGTAACATCCACAGCAATCGCATCCCCCGGCTTGAAGTTCGCCAATCGCTATGCAGTGTTGGGTGAAGCTGAAGTGTTGGGTGAAGATGAACCAATATCCACCACGGAGGATGCCTCTTTAATGTTATATCCAGCTACTCCCCAGCAGCCGGTCTTCTTGGACCCAGTCCACTCAACGGCGGCTGTTAACCCTTCTCAACAGCCTGTGGCCCCGACGGATCCGTCCACCGCTGACTTGACAGCTCCAGCTCGTCCGATCTCTCCAGTTCAGTCGGACCCATCGGCTCTGCAGGAGCAAGAGACTCTCAAATTGGTGATGCACCCAGGGAAACCACCATCGGACTCACGGTTCTCGCTCCTAGCTCCAACAGCTGGACATGCTGTCAACAGTGCAGGTGCCAGCTTGACCTCCTCATCCACTCGGCCCGCTGCTTCAAAACAAAAGTCATCCTCACGCCGGTCGCTTTTGAGATTGGCTGTCAAGCGATCAAAAGCTGTCACTGCAGCAAATGCCACAGGGCACAATGTTCAGAGTGCGTAAACCTCGCTGCCCCTGCCTCCCTCTGATTCCACCTCGGTCGACTGCGTTCCATCGGGCTCCAGCCTGGCAGACTCCTGTCCTTGCCCCTTCTCCCTCCATTCGCCCATTGTTCCCCCCCAACAACACTCATAATTGGGGATTCCATAATCAAACAGGTCCGCTATTTCGATGCAAAGATAATTTGTCTTCCTGGCGCCACAGCCCCTACTGTGCTCAAAAAGCTGGCAGAGCTTCTTCCTTCGCTCCCGACATCCATTAGTAGAATTATAGTTCATATAGGAGTAACGGATGCCCTTACCCAGCCATCAGAGTTCGTTAAACGAGATTTTAACTTGCTCTTCGACTTTCTGAGGCAAAGTGGGAAGACTGTGTTTATTTTGGGACCTACGCCAACACTGGGCCATGGTGATTGGCACTTCAGCAAGATTCTTAGTCTGAATACATGGCTTCTGTCGGCTTCCAAAGCGCACAGTCGCTTTTTATTGACAATTTAGATTTACTTTGGAATCGATCCATGCTTTATGAGTTTGATGGTGTCCACCCGAACTTAATTGGCTCCCAAAAGCTTGCGGCCAATATCCTACGGCTGTACATGCCACATGTGTTGCCTCCACCGAAGCGTGCGACTGACTAACTTTTCCCAACGCACCGGAACTTGACCTTTCTTCTACTGTTAATGAAAATGACCCATTGTCCCGACCCAGTGCCCCGGTTCATGAGACCGTTACTTCCCCCTGCAGGCCCATTCAGGGACATGCTCATCAACTGTCATCCCTGTACTGACTAGACATATAGGCGACCACACACGCGCGTAGACCGCAAATTAAATCATCATGCCTCACACGCAAAAGGACTCCCAGGAAATAACCTCCACACGGACTGTAAAGTTAGCATTATTGAATATTAGGTTGCTTGCAAATAAGTCATTTTTGGTCCAGTGTTTCCCACACATGTATTAATCTATGGCGGGCCGCCATAGTTTCCTGAGACCCGCCATAGTTTGTGCGGATGGAAAAAAAAAAAAAAAAAAAAATCCGCTATTTCAACATAGTCTACCACTGTTTCAGTTTGTCTCTTTAGTTTTGCATTGCTTTTAATTACCTATGTAGGCCTATGGCTAATTCAGGCCCTCTTTGAGGGTGGAGAAAATGTCATAAACATAAAGCTCTTTTCGAATCTACAGCGCTGCGCTTCTCCTATCATGCTCGCACACGCACTGACACACACGTTGAAAGTTGAGTCTGGACGCGCACCTACGCTGCTCCGAAGCCTGAAGTAGGTTAGCAATAAATTAGTGACAACATGACAAAGATGTCGCCTATGAGTGGGTGTTATTGTCAGTTGAAGACTGTAAGAAATATTTATTTATCAAATATCCGTTGACATGAGTAAATCCGATGTCTGTGAAATAGCGTGCCTATAATGTCGGAAACAAGCTTGGCGGGCATAGAAGGCAGTTAGCTTGGGAACATTTAATCAGAGATACTTTAAAACGATCTCTATTAGGTAAAGAGAACAATGTGTAGGAATGCAGCCTACCATAACTACTGCTCTACCAATGCAGAAAGTAGCCGTCCGTTTAGGCAGTTTACCAAGCGAAAAGTTGCCTGAAAGTCTAGGCTACTCTAGCTACTTTACGATCGCTAACCATGCGTTAGTTACAGTATTTACAATTTGATGCCTGTTATGGGTAGTAATGTAGGCCTATGATGTTTACAATTAAGACAGCAAACGCACAGACAGTCACTCACTCCCTCTCTCAAGTGCGCTTGGCGCACGCTGCTGACAAGACACACGCACGCTCCCTCCCTTCCTCTGTCTCTGTCTTGCATGTAGGCTACTATGAATGCATTTGGGCTTATTCTGTATTCCTAGGTGATTTTTTTTCTGTTGATAGGCCTGTAATCATTTTGACTTTTAAAAGCTAAAAAGAACAAAAGTTTATTTTATTGATGGGATAAGTTTACAATAAGTTGTGCCATGTGTACGGCCTAATGCTGCAATGATTTTGCACTGATGTAACATTACGTAGCCTAATGTTACAAATATGATTTAATGAGCCAAATATTTAGAGTGACGATTACAAAGTTCTAAAGTTTTGGAATAAGCTAAAAGAGTTTAGAGAGAGAGACAGAGAGAGAGACTTTTTTGTCAGGCCAATGGCTGGGCCAGTGAGACCTTTAGTATAAATTTGATTTGTTTAAAAACACAAAGTTTGAATTGACTACTCAATTCCAAAAATGTTCAGTAGCTGCAGTCCTGGATTTATGTTTTTTTTTTTTTTTTGGGGGGGGGGGCTTGAAACGGTGAGCCCCCCCATAGTTTCAGAAAATTCTGTGGGAAACACTGTGGTCAATGATCTTGTTTCCACAAATAACCTTAATATTCTTCTGCTAACTGAAACATGTCTAAATGAAACAAATGGCACTCCCATTCTCATCGTCTGCTCCTCCAAATTTTGATTTTTTGTATACATTTAGAGAATCTAAAAAAGGTGAGGGGCTAGCCACAATATTTAAAACTGTATTTCAATGCAAGAAATTGTGTCATGGGGGATTTTCATCTTTTGAGTATTTATGTGTCCTAATTGAGGGTTCTCCCCGGATTCTTTTAGTGACAATCTACAGACCCCCTAGACAGTCTGCTAGAGCTTTTATAGATGGATTAAGTGATTTCCTGTCAATCATATGTGTTGAATTTGATTGTCTAATCATTACTGCAGATTTTAATTTACATATAGACATCCCAAAAAACATTTACACTCAGGACATCTTCGCATTGCTAGACACTTTCAGCCTTACTCAGCATGTTCAAGGCCCCACACACTCCCATGGTCACACTGTAGACCTGATCATCACAAAGGGTCTCAAAGTCTCAGTGACAATCAAAGATTTAGCCCTGTCCGGCCATTTGTGTTTATTTTTTGACATCTCTATGTCCCCTTGTACGCAGAACAGCTGTATAAAGATAGGGAAGAGGATCATAAATGAACACACAGCATCTCTCTTTGAGCAAGCTCTTATCCAAATTTCAGATCACCCTGGTCATAGTGAGTCTGCAAATGTTCTACTTGAAAACTTTAACATCAAAATGAACTCTATAATGAATAAAATTGCCCCCAAAAAACTCAAAGCAATCAATAATAAACAAAAAGCTCCTTGGTTAAACATCTCAGCTGTTAAACTCATGAAAAGGGAATGCAGGAAGAGAGAAAGAAAATGGTGGGGAAATAAACTCCAAATCAATCTTCAGATATATAAAGAAACACTCCGTAAATACAACTTTGAGGTATCTAAGGCTAGGCAATCATATTTCTTTGATTTAATAAGCAACAATATAAATAACACCCGTGCCTTATTCCTAACGGTTGGGAAGTTAACAGACCCTTCCTCCCAAATGCCATCTGAACCTTTCTCAAACAGGTCATGTAATGAGTTTGCTTCTTTTTTAAAAAATAAAATTGAGAACATTAGATCCAATATTGATTCTCAATTACAGATCACACATTCCCCTGGCCCATTTAGCCCAAAGGTAAGCATACAACCCATGTCACACTTTAGTCTGATAGACATTGATATACTAACAAAAACTTTACAGAGCTTAAATTCCTCCACCTGTAGTTTAGACTTCATGCCTACAAACTTTTTCAAGAATATTTTTCATCTAATTGCAGATAGGGTACTTCACATTGTAAATTCTTCCCTTCAGTCAGGAACTTTCCCTAACTCCTTGAAAATGGCAATTGTAAAGCCGTTGCTCAAAAAGAAAACCCTTGATCCAACAGTTCTAAACAACTACAGACCAGTATCCAATTTACCATTTATTGGAAAACTTATTGAGAAAATAGTTTTCAATCAGTTAAATTACTTTCTGACAGCAAATTGCTCCTTTGATCCTTTCCAGTCTGGTTTCAGGTCCAATCACAGCACCGAGACGGCTCTTATAAAGGTTTTAAATGATAAACGTCTCAACACAGACTCAGGTAAGACTTCAGTCCTAGTATTGTTAGACCTTAGTGCAGCCTTCGACACAATTGACCATGGAATACTTCTGTACCAATTAGAACACCGGGTAGGACTCTCAGGTAAAGTGATTAGCTGGCTCAAGTCCTACCTAGAACAGAGAAGTTTCTTTGTTGCAGTTGGCAATTACACCTCAACACCTGAACCCCTAACCTCAGGGGTCCCCCAAGGATCAATCCTGGGGCCCCTTCTTTTAATCTTTATATGCTCCCACTAGGCCAGATCATACAGAGGACTCAGGTTTCCTACCACAGTTACGCAGATGACACGCAACTCTACTTAGCATCATCACCTACTGACAACAACCCTCTTAGCTCGCTATATGACTGTTTGAAGCAAATAGATAGATGGATGGCACAAAACTTCCTACAATTAAACAAAGACAAGACGGAAGTAATTTTATTTGGTCAGACCTAGAAAAAATTGTACATGCTTTTATCTCAAGCAGACTTGATTGCTGCAATGGGTTACTCACAGGACTCCCAAAAAAGACCATCAAACAGCTTCAGCTAGTCCAAAACGCAGAAGCAAGAGTCCTTACTAGATCAAGTAGAAGGGAACATATTACCCCAATCCTCAAATCCCTACATTGGCAACCAATCTCTTTTAGGATAGATTTTAAAGTTTTGCTATTAGTTTTTAAAGAAATTACATGGGGTAGGCCCGAAATATATATCAGATATGCTCACAATGTACACCACCCTTAGACCACTCAGAAGCCAAGATAGCCAGTTGCTATGTACACCTCTGACCTGCACAAAACATGGCGAAACTGCCTTCAGCTATTATGCAGTCCAGTTATGGAACAAACTTCCTATTCTTAGAAATGCCCCAACTATCACCAACTTTAAGACCCATGTGAAGACCACCCTATTTACTATGGCATTTCCTTAATTTATATTCTGGTTATTTTTACTTTTATTATCACTAAGGAGTGTACCCTTTTTATTGAAATTGTAGGTTGATCTTTCTAGTTATTTTTAGTTAACCTATATGCATGTGTGTGTGTGTGTGTGTGTGTGTGCCTATGGGTATGTGTGTGTGTGTGTGTGTGTGTGTGTGTATGGGTGTGATGTGTGTGTGAGTGTATTTTCATTCTTGTGTATGTATATATTTGTGTAGCTATACAAGTGTGTGTGTAGATGCATGGCTTCTGTGTTTGTGTGTGTGTGCGTGTGTATGTGTGGAAGTGATGTGTGAGTGAGTGTATTTTCATTCTTGTGTATGTTTGTGTAGCTAGACATGCATGTGCGTAAATGCATGGCTTTTTATATTTTATCTAGTTGTTCTCCTTTTTCATGCAGTATTTCTGTGTAAAGAATTTCATGCATTTTTATGTAAAGCACATTGTGTCTGCCTTGAGTATGAAAAGCGCTATATAAATAAATTGCCATTGCCATTGCCATACTGAACCATACTCACTCATTAGTTAACACATGAACCATACTCACTCATTCATACTCACTCTTTAGTTAACACACTGATCCATATTCACTCATTCATACTCACTCATTAGTAAACACACTGAACCATACTCACTCATTCATATACTTACTCATTAGTGAACACACTGAACCATACTCACTCATTCATACTCACTCATTAGTTAACACACTGATCCATACTCACTCATTCATACTCACTCATTAGTTAACACACTGAACCATACTCACTCATTCACACTCACTCATTAGTTAACACACTGAACCATACTCACTCATTCATACACACTCATTAGTTAACACACTGATCCATACTCACTCATTCATACTCACTCATTAGTTATCACACTGAACCATACTCACTCATTCATACTCACTCACTCATTAGTTAACGCACTGAACCATATTCACTCATTCATACACACTAGGGTGCATCACATTTGAATGGGAAATTTAAATTTGAAAACATCAAGTTGGCTGGCCTTGCATTTTGTTCCAATTGATAGAAAAATGACTTTTGCAAAGTTTTGAGAAATTTCATTGAGGTTTAGGGGTGCCACCCCTGTTTTAGCTTAAGCGCTAATAATGCTAGTGGCCACCAATGGAGTTCTAAGGTAACCAAAACTGCTGCTCAAGAAAACTGAGGTGTTCTTTCTGTTTTTGGGTTTGTTGTGTTTTAATGCATATTATAACCATCATGCATGTACTTAGAACATATGTATAGGTATTTTCTGTTCATTACATCTAGCTAAGACCTAAGCTTTTTGGAGGTTTAGTTAACCTATAAAAGCATAGGCCGATCCAAAATAAATCATTATTAGCTCCACAACTATCTAGTCTATTTACATAATCTTGGTATATATGGATAGGTAAGACCCCAGAGAACATGTAAGCAGTCTGTTATTGTCTAGGTGTTACTTTACCTTAGTGCCTTTAGATTATATAAAATATATATACATGTATTACCCTTGACTAAATTGTATTGTTAATTATAAAATAGATAACCCCCTCATGCCAATGATTATATCTACCAAAATGCCACAAGGGTATGATGGTAATAATATGCATTAAAACATGGCAAACACAAAAACAGAAAGATCACCTCAGTTTTCTTGAGCTGCAGTTTTTGTTCCCTCAGAACTCCATTGGTGGCCACTAGCATTGTTAGCGCTTAAGCTAACAAAAAACAGAGGGCCGGTGGCACCCCTAAACCATCATGTATCGGAAAAATATTTTGTATGTGTTGTTTTTACCTGTATTGGAACACTTTTATCACCCAGCCATATTAAAATTCAAGAATTGGTTAATTTGATGCACCCTAATACACACTCATTAGTTAACACACTGAACCATACTCACTCATTCATACACACTCACTCATTAGTTAACACACTGAACCATACTCACTCATTCATACTCACTCATTAGTTAACACACTGAACCATACTCACTCATTCATACTCACTCATTAGTTAACACACTGATCCATACTCACTCATTCATACTCACTCATTAGTTAACACACTGAACCATACTCACTCATTCATACTCACTCATTAGTTAACACACTGAACCATACTCACTCATTCATACTCTCTCATTAGTTAACACACTGATCCATACTCACTCATACTGAACCATACTCACTCATTAAAACACTGACTCATTTGTTAACACAAATGGTTCAGCTGCGCCGTTGGGCTGTTCTTCGTCCCGCCTCGTCCATTATTATCTTATATCGGGACACCTCGGCGGCCGTTGTCCCTCACATCTATGACGATGTGAAGCTGCTAAAAAAGGCTTTTACTTTAAGCAATTTGTATGTTGCTGTACTGACGTGTATTGCATTAATTGAAAATCACTCAGACTGTAAACATTTCATACATAATCTATTTTGCATAGCTTGCATGCTATTTGAGTGTGCACTCTACCCAATGTTCTATATGAGAAGAGAAAAAACCCCGTGCTCCTCCTCACCCATCCAACTTCTCTGGTAATCTAACAGAATTTCTTTTTTTCTTCTTTTTTTCAGATCACCTGTTTGAGGTGAAAGGATGGCCTACATGGGCCACAGTGTTGATTGTATTCATAGTCCTGGTCGCAGTCGTGGTCGTAGTGATAACTCTCTGGAGACGACTGCGCCGCTCGGGGAACAGACTATTGCAGGGACACAAAAGTAAGACAGGAAAGCCCACTTTGCCGAGTGAATTGAGACATGTAGAATAGATCATGCCTTTAACTAATGAGGACCTCAGCATCAAACTCAGACAAAAAGTCATGCTGAATGCACACTTCAAAATAGAACACCTTTCATGTATAAGGAGATGCCTTAGTTATAACATGGAGCAAATGGGCTTGTAGCATGTCATGGTGAATATTCTTATTCTCTTTGATGTTCAGATCACACTGAATGGCACACCCTTGACTAGGGGGAAAATTAAATTGGATACATAATCTACAAACAGGCCAAGCTAAGCCCAGTCAATTATTGTTCCGCAATGCCATTAGGTTAATTAATGAACAAAGTGGAGGATGATTTTTTTTTTTAGACTGAGTGGTTATTACACTGTGGTATAAAACCTCATTCAAATATTTGTCACCAAAGTGTTTAATATGTCTCAGCAATAATGGAGAGGTGGAACATCATTGAAATCAAATGTCCTCATGTCTTTTAACAATATTGTGTTTGTCACACATGCACTGTGTTGGCATAGCTGAATAAACTGCCTGCTTAGCTTTTTTTAGCCAGAGACACTCTTTAGTCCTCAAGTGTATAATAATTGTCTGCAAATATGGGCATCCCACAGGTAAATATTAAACCCCACAACAAATTCACCAAACTGGCCCATAAGTTAAATGGGTTTGACCTTTGACCTTTTAGCCACCAAATGGTCATCATGGATCCCCTACATGCAGTAGGTCTACATATGGGCACAGTCTCTACATCCAGTGCTGCTAGGCTCTTAAAATGATAAGGGGGATTTCTTCAGGAGTCTCATGTGTCTGGCCTTTTTAACTTGTGATTGGATGTGATTTAGCGAGCTCAGGTGCTCGGATACTCAGCTTGCACTCTAAGGTGGGTCGTTCTGCGTGAAATTAACAAATGCATTCCGCCTGACCCCCTTGGATTTTCTCCAAACTCTAGGTGCCTAATGCCATCGTAGCCATCAGCAATTTATTCACGTTTACCAAAAAGAGAAAACTTCAGTAGCTAAACACACGGGGAAGAGGCAGAAATAAAACATCCAATAAAAAGCCTAATTGATTAATATAGGAAAGGGCAATCTGGGTAGCTGCTGGTAGTGGTGTTGGTGGGTGGCCAGTAGGTGGCTCTCTTCCCTCTGGCCTAAGATCAATCCCAATGCCCCAGTGCAGTGACGGGGACACTGTGCTGTAGGAGAGGCTGTCTTTTGGATGAGACGTTAAACCGAGGTCCTGACTCTCAGTGGTCATAAAACATCCCACGACACTTGTCGGAAAGAGTAGGGGGTTCCCCGGTGTCCTGACTAAAGTCCCAACCTGGCTAATTCAATCTGGCCCCCTAATCATCCCCCACTGTAATTGGCTTTTCAACCTCAAGCTAGTGTGTGGTGAGTGTTCTGGCGCATAATGGCTGCCGTGCATCACCCAGGTGGGTGCTACACACTGGTGGTGGTCAGTGAGGTCCCCCTTCCACTGTAAAGCGCTTTGGGTGTCTTGAAAAGCGCTATAGAAATGTAAGGTATTATTATTATTATTATTAGTATTATTATTATTACTACTACCTGGGCAAACTAAAGCCCGGGGGCACATGTGGCCCGTTGAACTGTTTTATCTGGCCCTTGGAGCCTTCCCAAAATAAGATAATTTCTCATTTAGCCAAGGTAACTTAGATTATAGGCCTGATTTATCAAATTTGTTGAATTCATGAAGTACAGTATACCACCCTTTTAACCCTGCATGTTAGCGTCATGTCCTCTGGAAGTGGGGCTACTGGTTTCAGACTCGCAAATTTACCGGCATCAACCAGTTGACTGATAACACCCAGCCCGTTAGTCAAAATCTAAAACCCAATGTGGCCCTTCGACCAAAATAATTGCCCACCCCTGCTCTATAATTATACTGATCAAGTTATCCTTGCTGTATACCTTCATTGTTTCAGTTCCATGGATAGAAGATCCAAACCCCACAGAGAACTCTGTTGCACTTATATGGAAGATGGACCCAGTATTCCCCCGCATCTCTAAGCCACCCACAGATCCCAAGTTCCGCATTCGGGTCACTCCTAGAAATGGCAGGACCATTGAACCTGATCTCATCACTGGTCGCCACATATCGATCCCAGATCTGAAACCAGCAACTAATTACACAGCTAAAGTCCGTGCTGTCATAAATGGAAAGGAGTGCCCTTGGAGTGATGTTAAAGATTTCGAAACAGGTAGGTTATTCTCCTGAGAGACAATACACTGTGTTTTGTTACTCTGTGAGAGACAGGCTGCCTTCATTCGAGTTGTATTCAGTTTAAGGAGCCAGAGCTGTGTGAGAATGTGTCTATGAAACTGTCTATGGCAGACAAATAATATAATACAGTTATATATAATACAGTTTTCAAATATCATTCATATTCAGTCCAGCTTTCAACATTGGTATTGGATTCTGGGGTACTTTGAGGAAAGGGAGATCACCCTTTCAGATATGAAATTTGGTTCACCATAACTTGAGATGAAACATCTTAAATACTGATTTTCTGTCTGTTACCAGGTGGGACCAGTAATGGGAATGGGTCCCCTCAGGTAAATATCATCTGTTAATTATCATCTAATTGTTTATCTTCACAACATCCAAACTGAATAAAACTCTTCATAAAGATGTTATGTTCTCGAACTCTGAATAAAACTCTTAATGAAGATGTTATTTGCTCAAACTCTAAAATTCTTAATAAAGATGTTATTTGCTCAAACTCTGAATAAAACTCTTCATAAAGATGTTATTTGCTCAAACTCTAAAACTCTTAATAAAGATGTTATTTGCTCAAACTCTGAATAAAACTCTTAATGAAGATGTTATTTGCTCAAACTCTGAGTAAAAATGTCATCTGCTCCGTGCAGGACCAAGCAGAAAGAGAACCTCTGAACCGATAGCCATGATCTTCATCATCACTGGAGCCCAACACCACACAGCTCTGATCCTGACATCACTGAACAACACCTCCACACCCCTGGGATGAATTCAGCAGTCGTAATGTTTTTTAACATAACAGTTCCTATTCATCCCTATGAGTGACGAATTACTTTTTTTTTCTTCTTCTTTTCAATTGTTTAAACACAATTTTGAAAACGGGGTCCCTCTTTGAAAAAAATACACACAATTAACGCTACACAAAATTTTAATAACTCTTAGATTGTTTGCAAAATTACACACTTCAATCATAACATACTGTATACACTTCAGTCAAAACAAATACACACACTTATAAAAACGCTTTTTTGTGTCATTTCACAAACACAGTATCTAATGACAAGATACTATTACAGTCAGTTACACACAACAGTGATCAATCCAAAACACATTTGTAAAAAAAAAAACATACTTAAGGAAATAGCATGTGCTAGACTTTTTTTGCCAAAATGTTTTATGTAGGGGAAAATTTAGATGACAAAAAGATATTGATAAACTGCAACATGCAAGACCAAACGCTCACACTAATTTTTTGCCCAATATATAATTTATTTTGCCGAAGCCACTGCACACTTCTATCCTTGATGTTGCTGTACAAGCAATGCACTCATTCATTCAGAGAAGGTATCATTTTCCCATGGATTGATAGACCTGTGTACTTATACGGAACAGACTGTTGATTGCATTTCCAATTTTCCACGAGTGTGTTTACAGTCAGTGCCTATGTTCAGTGGATTCATTTTTGCAGCATTTTGGAGGGCAGTGTCTTTCAATTGCAAATGCGAAACCTGGCAAGTAATTTCTGTGTCTATGTCTTTTTATATCCCTGTGTAGAGTTTTGCAAAAAGTGTAGAGCAGTCATTGTGTGTAATGTGCAAATCAGTGGAGGTGTTTTGCTAGTTGTCAGAATTTTGAAAATCGTGTGGAAATATTAATTTTAGTGTGTAAACAATCGTAAAAACCTAAACGTTTTGTAACGTTATGTCATCTTGAAAGCTACACTATCCCATTTACCCAATCAATCTTAAAATCGAATCAGTTCTTACCCCTCAACCCAATACACAGGTTGTCCAAAAATTTCATCCAAGTCCATGCAGTACTTTTCGAGTTATGTTGTACACAGACAGACACACACACACACACACACACACACACACACACACTCCGGCGAAAACATAACCTCCTTCACGAAGGTAATAACAGCATACTGTATAAAGAGAAACAGGTCATTTTATATCAAAGACATTGTAGCGTCTTTATTTGTGCTTTTAGCTTCTGGATGTTCCAGCATAGCAGCCCTGCTTCTAGTACTACAGCGATGGGCCATTTCAGAAACAGCCTTTGCTTCTATTTGTGCTCTTAGTGAGTTTGTGTGACAGCTTTCACAAAAAGTTCCTACCAAAGTTTGCCAACTCACATGTCTTTTTTTAATTTTTTTTGGTTTCATCATTTCATTAAACTGTAGTTCCTCTACTTTGATGCTGTATAGAATAAGATACTTCAATAATGCTTTTGTTTTTGTACTGGGCAAATAAATATTCCAAAGGCTTTTGGATTCCTGCATGTTTTTGTTTCCCATCACTGAGGTGGGGGCTTAGGAGTAGCCTGGCAGCCCATTGGCCCGCCCACCTGTCAATCAGTCCTGGACAGACAATAAAAACAAGTCAGTTATGAGTGTCTGCCTCATTCTTTATTACAGGCCACATGAACTTTGTTTTTGTCCCAGTGACACCAAACCTCATCTACACATGTGGCCACACAGATATTCAGATATACTAGACAGATACACCTAGTTACTGTAATAGGCCAAAATGCACTACAGGTGGGTTCATTATTTTCATTTCTGAAAGTTGGACACACTGATGTTATTAAGTTTCCGTCATTGCAATTAATGGAGACCATAATAACTCAA
>JAODXP020001907.1:0-5000 GCA_027497455.2 Sardinella longiceps | reverse complement strand
TATTTCAATGGAATCAGGCCTAATCCTTACCCCCATAACCCTCATGCTAACCCCAGATTGGGGGGAGTTGGGCCTTGAAGACAGCGATGCCTGGAAGGCGCCGTTGAGGGCAAAAAAAAAAAAAACAATGAAGACCCTGTCCAGTCTGCATGCCATCACCTGTATCTCTGAAGTCACTCTCTGCTCTATCTCTCTGCTCTATCTCCTGTCCATCACCTGTCCACACACACACACACACACACACACACACACACACACACTGAAGTGTCTCTGCTCTATCTCTCTGCTCTATCATCTCCTGTCCAGTCTGCATGCCATCACCTGTATCTCTGAAGTCACTCTCTGCTCTATCTCTCTGCTCTGTCTCCTGTCCAGTCTGCACGCCAGTGGCTTCAGTGGCACAGCGGGCAAGAGCAGCAGTCTGACCCGCAGCGGCACCATGTTCAGCACCAAGGACAGAGACAACGACCTCTGCAGCTGTAGGTGTGCCCAGATGGCCTCTGGAGGTGAGTGTGTGTGTGTGTGTGTGTGTGTGTGTGTGTGTGTGTGTATGTGTGTGTAGCACGGGCACCATGTTCAGCACCAAGGACAGAGACAACAACCTCTGGAGTTGAGTGTGTGTGTGTGTGTTATGATAGTACCTTGGTTGTCTGAAGTGTGTGTGTTGTTAGTAGCTTGGTTGTCTGAAGTGTAGGTGTGTGTGTGTGTGTGTGTGTGTGTGTGTGTGTGTGTGTGTGTGTGTGTGTGTGTGTGTGTGTGTGTGTTGTGTTCTCAGGCTGGTGGTTTGAGGCGTGTGGGCCGTCCAATCTGAATGGGATGTACCACTCTGGGGGGTCTAAAGTGTGTGTGTGTTGTGTTGTGTTCTCAGGCTGGTGGTTTGAGGCATGCGGGCCAGTCCAATCTGAATGGAATGTACCATTCTGGGGGGTCCAAAGTAGCCTACAGTGGCATCAAGTGGTACTACTGGAAGGGCCCAAACCTCAGGGCCACCCTGACCTCCATGATGGTGAGGCCCGCCGACTTCTGACACCGCCCAGCATGATGTCATCAACATGAGACCGTCTCACAGTCATGATGTCATGAACAGTTTAGTACCGTTATGAAGATAAACCAAACCAAACCAAACCAAAAACCACAAACTTTATTTTTTGGATGCCCAAATTATGGATACTGATTTTTTTTTGCTATAGCTGTTTTAGTCACATTTTATATATATATTTTTGTATTTTTATTCCCTAATAATAGAGATAGAGAAGAGATTGGTGAAGTGTGAACATAGTCAATCTTTAGCCTTTTATTATCCCTCTGTCTCGAGTGGCCCAAGGACGTTGCCTAGAGACATGCCAAGCACGCCCCTTTACCTCGGACGGCTCTTGCCTTCTCGGGTGAACTCAGAGGACACAGAGCTAGAATTCCGACGAAGATTCCAATATGAAAGTATCATGAAAGTATTTACAAGAAAAATAACACAAACTCTTTATTTTTGGATGGCCAAGTAAAGGATTGATAAAGACTGATTTTTCACATGTAGTTTTTATTCTTTTTTTTCATAATAATGATGATAAGAGAAGAGCTTGGTGAAATATGAACGTGTCCGTAGTCACACTTTTAGCCCAGAGAGACTCTGACTGACCAGAATGGACCGGTTCTTCATAGTGGACTTGGCAGCTTTACGCTAATGTTGTACATTACACACATACACACACACACACACACACACACACACACACACACACACACACACACACAGCTTTACTGCAGGCTAATGTTGTAACCTACATTACACACACACACAAACACACACACACACACACACACACAGCTTTACTGCAGGCTAATGTTGTAGCCTACATTACACACACTCACACACACACACATACACACACACACACACACAGAGAGCTTTACTGCAGGCTAATGTTGTACATTACACACACCTCGCACACACATACACACACGCACACACACATATTTACCTGAGTCAGAACCAGCTCGAGCCTGATCGCTTGGGAGCCCTGCTGTCACACACACACACACACACACACATACACACACACACACACACACACACACACACACACCTGAATCAGCCCAGATCTCTCCTGGAGCCCAGTGCAGAGCTCGTAAAATAAAAGTGGTTTTAAGAGACAGACAGCATCCCTATAAAGCACCATGAGGTGTTGAAACAGGTGGAGTTGCTTTTACAAGCGTCAGTCTATTTACCCTGGAAATATCAACATTGATTGTCAAACTGCAGACAAACTGAGACTGGATTATGAATGTGACGGGGAAAATGAGACGTCAGTATTACTCACTCCTCTCACTCCCTCGTGTCAAACACACCGTTATGGCATCGCTCGCTTGGCATGGAATCTTGCCACATGTGGATTGGACATAAAGACGCTTACACACATAGGACCACCATCAAAATGCTTCTGACGGCGTTGGGCAACTAGTTTTTTATGGAGAGGCATTCAGTGGTGGGGGTTGTATGTTCAAGTTAATGTGTAGGGTCCTACAAACAAAGTGTGATGATGTTTTGTAGTATTTCAAAACTTTTGATGTGACCATATTATCGGGTCCATAGGGTTACACTATAGAATTATCTGCCGTTGGTAGCAAACATGGCACCTATGATTATAGTTGGCCGGACCTCTTTGGTGTCTGTTCTACCCCCAGTGTCCAATGCTGTTCTAGAAGAGGCCCTGCCATGAGTTTCATCACAAAAGGACAAGCCTACTTCCTTAGTCTAAGAAAACTTCGATCAGGTTACCATCTTATGTCTTTTTCAGCTTTCTTATGTCAGCCTTGGCACTAATGCCCACCATCGTCATCCCAGGTTGGTCCTCCATAATGCCTCAACATACATGAATGAATAAAAATCCCTTCACCATATTTGCTTGTACAAGTTTGACATTTATTGAGTCTCCTGCGTAATTAGTATTCATTCTGATGGCGGCTGCCCAAGCAGTCACACACAAAATCACACACACACACACACACAGTGGTCACACACACACACACAGCAGCCAAACACACTACAGTCACACACACACAGCGGTTACACACACATAGGAGTCACACACACACAGGAGTGTGTAGAGTTTTCAAAGTCACATGTAAGTTAGTTGTTGGGCAAACAGTGTTGCTGCTCTATTCTTATGGAGAACAGAATCTCTCTGATCTCAGCAGACCCCCTACTCACACACTGGACCCCTATCTCAGGTCAGACACAGTCAGAGTGTGTGTGTGTGTGTAAGAGAGAGAGAGAGAGGTCAGACCCAGTAGATGTGTGTGTGTGTGTGTGTGTGTGTGTGTGAGAGAGGGAGGTCAGACACAGTCAGTGTGTGTGTGTGTGTGAGAGAGAGAGAGAGGTCGGACCCAGTATGTGTGTGTGAGAGAGAGAGAGGTCGGACCCAGTAGATGTGTGTGTGAGAGAGAGAGGGAGGTCAGACACAGTCAGTGTGTGTGTGTGTGTGAGAGAGAGAGAGAGTCGGACCCAGTAGATGTGTGTGTGTGAGAGAGAGAGGTCGGACCCAGTAGATGTGTGTGTGTGTGAGAGAGAGAGTGTGTGTGTGTGAGAGAGAGTAAAAAGACTGAGGTGGCAGAAGGATATTGATCTCAGGCTGTGAGGTCAAGTTGAGGCCTTCAGTGTCTCACTGTGCTGCCCAGGATAGGATTAAGCATAAGTGTGTGTACGTGTGTGTGTGTGTGTGTGTGTGATTTCTCCATGGATAACTACTATATGTGGTTGTGTGTGTATGTGTGTGTGTGTGTGGGGGGGGGGGGGGGGGTGTTTGTGTAATTTCTCCATTAATAACTGTGTGTGTGTGTGTGTGTGTGTGTGTAATTTCTCCATGGATGGGCTCAAGGGAGATTGAGGACAGACACCTTCAGCAGTCCTCATCACAGCTCACCATCATCAGCAGCAGAGTGCTACTAATGGTCCCTGTGTGTGTGGTGTTTAGTGATACTGTAAGACATGCAGGTCCACGGCAGAGGGCTCGTCTCTGAGCTGCACAAGAACCCCTACTGGAGGGGGAGTGGAGTGGAGTGGAGTGGAGGCGCTATGAGCCCCCTGCTGGAGGGGGAGGGGAGTGGAGGGGCTATGAGCCCCCTGCTGGAGTGGAGTTGTAATGGTACTGTCCCTCTTATTTTTTATTATTTTACACGTTAATTTGTGTTTAGGGGTGCCAGGCAATATTAGTTGCCAAATAAGAAGTTAAGCACTACTACAGCGTGACTATCACAAAAAACGTCAAACACAAAATACTTTTAAAGTTATATTGTGATAGCAATGCAAAGAGATCATACAGAAGCTTCAATCATTAATAAATCAAAATATTCACAATTACGCAATAAAGACAAAAATAAATATGGGGAAAAGCTAAATCTCAGAAAAGAAGCTGATGTGAGCTAGAGCCATTTCAGAGCTAGACTGGGTGAAAGGGAATCTGGAAAGATGAGTGTTACCAGCGGAAGACTGGCCTGGGGAAATGGAGAGCATGTGAGAAGGAACAAGGGACGTTTGGCAACAATGGGAATGAAGTCGTCTTGCCGTGTTGCAGATCCATTCCTCTCGTGCGCAACAAAGTATTTAAGCCGGCCCTCTTCTGCGATCTGCGCAGGATCCGTGCTTCTTGATTAGTATTTCCTCCCAGGGATAATCCACAAAGATAGATCCGGAGTATCAATATTTCACTTCAGTGTATTTCTCTCCTTCAAAAACGCCCGCCACGTCTCAAACGCCTTCGGCAACCACTCTCGTTGGACTTCCACGTCAGCTGGTGCTCAATCAGTGCTTTCCCCACGCATGTTCAATTGAGATGTAATTTTATAATCAGTGGGTGGTGACGTAGATCAAGCAATTATATTAAATTATTTAATTAAGTGAAATATGCATGTGGAAATATTATATTTTAACAAACTAAAATATTGGGAAAATAATATATTTTAACAAACTAAAATATTGGGAAAGGAAAAGTAGCGACCTGCTACAG
>JAODXP020001906.1:0-26182 GCA_027497455.2 Sardinella longiceps | reverse complement strand
CCACAATGTCTGAATTCAACCTAGAACGTTGTGAGTGGATAGACAGCTCAGACACCACCGATGGCTGACAGCTAGACGTAGTCGCTGAGCAAATTCAATTTGCTACAACTAGAGCGTGTCTAGAGTTCTAGGCTAGTGAAATCCACTATTTAACCTTCGAAATGTCCACGGAGGAAGCAAAGTCACTTTAGCACTAAAGCAAAGTCACTTTAGATTATGCAGGAAAACTTTGCTTATTTACACTTTACCCAGGAAATAATTTTTTTTTTTTGGAAACTTCATCCCTCTACTGTCTATTTCCCCTCTCTGTAGCTTTAGCATCAGTATCGCAAATCCCAACAGATCATACTGGTAAGTCATGGCCTAAGTCAATGCTTTCATTTAACATGCTTATTTTCAAGATTTCTTCAAGTTGTATTTGTATTCTTTGAATCTTGAGAATATCAAGACATTATGAATGGCAAAAAATATCGCTCAAGAAAAAACAATAAGGATGTGTAATGCTAGGCAATGTTAATGGAAAGCTTTCTGTCTCTTACAGTCACTATGATTGTCGGGGCTCTTTTTGCCAGCGTCCTGTTAGCCATGGTATTGATACTGGCGATCTGGAGAAGAAGACAAAGTAAGTGGTGTAGTTTAACTAAAACTTATTAACTTTCAAGACTTAGAGGGTCAGGCTGTCAAGACTGTCAGCGATCTAACACTTTTTTTTCTTCCCAATTTCAGACTCTAAAAGGGGATCACAAGGCAATGTGAGTAAAAGTCATGCTGTCACATGCACAGTGTCATTATTTTTACCTGCAGTGTCATGTAGTTTAGCAACTTGTCATTGTATTAATCACTGCTAATTTTTAGGTTGTAGGAAGCAAAACTATATTTATTATTATTATTATTATTGTTATTGTTATTATTATGTCTTCTATGTTCTCTGTCAGGATGAGAGCACGATTTATGCTACTGTCAGTGAGTCTCATCCACCTTCAGTCAATGTGAGTCAGTCTCCAACCTCAGTGTGTAACACAAACCATGTCTGAAACACAGGCTGTAAGAAATGAACGATAGAACCATGTAACCAACCAAATACAGACTGGATGGGTATTGATCTATTCTGAATGTCATTTTAGTTTCTGTGCAGTCTTAGTTAAATTGATTAACATACTGTAAATTTAAAAATGAAAGGATAGTCAAAGCACTTTTTAAGCTTCCACACTTGCCACACTGACCCATAATGGAGATTTCATGAACCCTTTACGCCAGTTGTTTTTCAAACTATTGATAAAGCAATGAGATGTCTCAGAACTTAAAGCAATAGTTCGCCCCAAAATGATGTTTTAGGAAGGATTGTTCAAGTGTACATAGCCTGCCATTAAGATGCTACACAACAACAAAATTCTTATCTTAACCATCGTATTTTATCGTAAGATATCCGAAAACAAGGCTTAACATCATTTGGGGCAAACTATTGCTTTAAAGGCTAACATAATCATACTCCAATTTGCAGGAGCAAGGGACAGAAGTAGAACACTTGCACTATGCATCACTTAACCACCTCAACCAACCCAGTCCTAAGCATTCCATAGTAAGTATCCCCGTAAAGAAGTCAGTCTGTCTTTTGTTGTGAATTGTGATGCTCCTCAGTATGTCATGTGTTTGTTTATTTCTTTTCTCAGAAGCTACCCAGAGACACTGTGACCTATAGCACAGTTATGCCGCCACCTTCTGGTGAGAGTGGAAACAACACAGACTCTGACGACCACAGTGTCCTCTATGCAACTGTGTAAGATGCTTTTTAGGCACAGGTTTAATTTTCAGGAGCAGATACAAAATAAGAGGGAAACTTGGCAACATTGTGTGCTGTTTCTAGGTGTATCGATCAGTTGCATATTCACTTTGATGACTGAATGACTCGTGGTGGTGGTGGTGGTGGTAACAGCACTGATGATCCCTTCTACATACTTACTTTTTTTTGAGCACTTTGGTCAACCTTTGGTTGTTTTAAATTGTGCTATATAGATAAACATGACTATGACTATGACTAACATCACTGGGTTCTATTCTTCCACATGAGCTAGTGAGATGTTTTTATCAGAGGAGTTCTGTAAAAGATTGCCTGCTTTGGCTTCATTCTACATCACAGCACTGTGTTGATCTCACACTTACCTGCAGGGGAGCCAAAAGACCCTTCATTCACCCCGTAATGAGCACTTTAACTATCAAAATGACTGAATCTGGTATATTGACCTTAAAACAGCATCAATGTAGCTTTTATGTTTATATTGTTTGTCTCTAATGAAGTATAGCTATGTGTATGATAAACTAGCCTCTGTTTACTCAAGATGTGTACTGTGATAGGGAACAGATGAGTCACATCTCCTTTAAATAAGGTCTTTGAAAGCAACATTTTTCATTTGGAAATTATGTACTACTGAAATGCACAGTTACCAGTGTTGGGGAAGTTACTTTTAAAAAGTAACCAATTACTTTACTTTAGTTACTGCTTTGAATTGTAATGAGATTACTTTACTCGTTACTCATTTTTAAAAGTAACTTGTTACTTTACTCGTTACTTTACTTTTAGCCCATAACTTGAATGAACTTGCTCTATTTCACTGGCTACGTCATGTATGTCTCCCTCTGACCCTTTTTATAGGCAATGGCAGCCTTCTCGCGCTGAAAGTTTTCATCAATCCAGTGAACAGTCAATCCGAGATAACTTTTGTTGTTAGCGCTCCAAATATCTGCCGTTGTAGAGACGAATTCTGTGGTCTCAAATGTCTTTTTGAGATCCGATTCGATTACAGCATAACATTTGCTCAAGTAGGCTAACGTTAGCTCGAAAATGTTTTTCTGTCTGATATGGGAGCTCGCGTTGTTGGTATTTTGCTTAATATTCTCCTAAAACGGGGGGTTCTATTGTGGACAGCGGAACCATGTCCTCCACAGCATAGGCTAACGTTACAACTAGATTATTTATTTCTGCCTGCGATGTTACCTGTCGTAATCCTCCCTCTCCTGATGTAAGTTTCGCCTGTTTGGGTGCTGGGGCAGTCTCGTCATCACCGGGACGGTGGCTATGGGGATTTTTAGCCACCAGCTTTGTACGACTGTGCTGTCTGGCCAAGTGCTTCGACAAATTGCACATTGACTGTATAGTGTAGAAGTGGAAAGCTGTTTATCACCAGGACATAGCGAGCACTTAACCTGAAAATAATGCAAATATTTCCAGTTGGCGAAGATGCCAGTGTTCTTCATGACTTCTCTCTTCCATCTCCCTCTCACTGAATCAATCGATTTCCACAGCAACCAGTTAGGCACGCATGCGCCACTAATAAAAACAACGCGGTTTTGACAGCAATTGATGTTGGCCTACCGGTAGCTCACTGATTTACATGTAAATTTGTTAATATGAATGACACTGAACAAAATCGTGGGTAACGCTGTAACGAACGTTACTATAGAGACAGAGCGCCCCGCGTTCTAATTTGAAGACCACGCCCCCCGAGGGGGAAACCTTTGCCTCAGCCCTCATTGACTTACATGGGGAAAAGGTGTTGTGCCCACACTTTTGGCTTTTTGGGAAGAAATGAGAAATGCCCATAAAATCCATTCATGACAAAATCCACTGTCAACAAGGAGTACAACCCAGTATGCAAGTTAAATAAACTGACTAACCTTGTAAAAAAATCTATGAAGCAGATAATAAACGTTATACTGCTTCCCCATGTCGAAGACGGCGCATTACATTCTGAAAACCATGTTGATCGCTACGAAACCAACAACTCAACTCAACTCAAAATGACAGTATATTTGTGGGACATATTTGTAGACTTAAACAGTAGTATATTAGCAGCCTAACTCTAACATGAATCATGATATTATTGCACTACCAATCAGCAACCGGATCACAAAATCTTAACGCCATATCTGCCCAGAAAACGTTTGCAAACATGACGATGTTTAGCATTGCTAAGTACACCTTTAGCTAGTCTGGAGCCTAAAACTATTACATTGTACATCGCTTGATGAAGTAAACAGTATTTAGGCTTTTGCCTAAGTACAGACAGGAAACCGAAACGTTTATCACCGTGATGCTCAGCTGGTAAGTTAATGTCGTGGCAACATGTTAATGGAATAACTATGTATAGCCAAACAAGCTACTTATCGATAGCTAACTGCTATATAACATCCAAAAGCATCAAAATGCTTTAGCCTACTGTAGGCTAATTTAATAGCTCAACTAATGTTGACAACAAGAAATATCCTACCTTACTGACGATTTGCTTGCTGAACCTACTCTCAGTTCAGGACACCCAACTTTCTGCCTTCTATTTAATATAATATCCATAGACCGTGTCCTTCAGATGGCTTGTAGCAACTTCATTCTCCTGACAGGCACTGTATTTCGAATTGGCAACTTATAAAATTGAAGTTCTGGGTTCTTTCACTTGTTGGCAGTGCATTTTGTCACACAAAAACATTTTGCCATCGTTTGTTTTTTTAATATACGACTGAAAAGTCGGCGCGACACCATTTTCCAATGCAAAGTCAATGGGAGCCGAGGGCTCAGTATCCCCCCGGGGGGGTCATTGTGACGTGACTTGCACTGTCTCTATAGTCTAGTAACTGTAATGACGTTAGTGAAATTTGAACTGCGTTACGTTATTAAGTTCCTGACAACAGTAACGAAATTACAGTGTTATCCCCAACACTGACAGTTACCATAATATGGGCATTTGGATGACCTTTGGAGACATTTGCAGTCTTCTCCAAATCAATTTCAAGTATCCTGAAGTAATTTCAGGATATTGGACATCAGTCTTACCTTAAACAATGTTTTAAGATGAAAGGTTTTAATATTCACCATATGATAACATAAATGGGAAAGAATGTTAATTCATGTGATATTGTTAACAAACAATCTCAATTTCAAATAGCATAGCATTGACACCCAGTTAAGATAGTTGCACTTTAAGACAACACTGTGTTGTTTCCCTTTCCCCAACATTAAGTGTCGTCTGTTTATGTCATTGGTTGATCTAGTCAGCAATTTTCAAATCCTCTTGATGGAATGTGGTCATATGGTCAAGGAAGCTGATGTCCCCTAACAGCCGTCGAAATTGAGTGGTTTTGTCAGGGCAGGATTTTTTTTGACTAGGTCAACAAAAGACGCCTAATTCGCATGCTGGTAAAAAAAAAACAAAAAACAAAAAAAACAGACAGACAAACGCTGGTATTTGCAAAGATCTGCGTAATGAAGACCCAAAGTAGCCTGACATAGCCCGACCATAATACTGCTGTTCATCCGTATTCATGGTCTGGAGGTTGTTTAACCTGACGCGATTTTACTGCGGGGGAGGGCATTCACTTCTGGTTTGAAACGATTGGACAGCTCGTCTAATCAGCTTCGCTTATTGGCCGGTAGGCTCCCTACCGATGTAAACACGCCCCAGAGGACCGTGCCCAGACCATGATACGTATGAACATTCGTATTATGGGCGGGCTATGTCAGGCTAGACCCAAAGGCCCCCAACTTGGTTGGTCTATTTGTTTAAATCCTGTCTAGGGCTGTTTATATTGGAGTGCAATATTTATTTACAGTGCCTAAAATCATATAATGCTTGTATTGCATGGTGTGTGTGGACAGAGCAGAGGTATGTGTGTACTGGATGTGTGTGTTTTAGAGTTGTGCAAATGTACTTTCTGTCGTGCAAAGACAATAAAGCAATCTGAAACAAACTGCCAACAAGAGAGGAGATGGTCCTGAATAACATAATATGCACCTAATGTGTGGCTATCGTTCTTTTGACGATCACAGTAGTGGGTCATAGTGGATTCCCTTGAAATTCTTTGTATCGACTAGCCTAACAAGCACATAATATATAGTCTGAGCACAAATAATAGACCATGGCACATGAATCTGTGTTGACTTTCAAACTGCCTCTTCACGCAATAGGAAATAGCGCTACCAAGACCCTAGTTACAACCAATCAGAGCAACTAACAAGCCAATTCAAACTATGCTAAGCCTACCCGACGACTCCTTTTCCACATTGCGCCATTCTACAACGGTGGAATATCACAGCTGATGGCCAGGGCCAGACTGGGACCAAAAAATGGCCCAGGCATTTTTGACCATAGCGGCCAGGGCCGGTTCTAGGCATAGACGAACTAGGCGATCACCTAGGGCACCAAAATGTCAGAGGGGCATCACAATACATTTATTACGTTTTTGTCTTCAGCTTTTCAGTTGTATTTCCAGAAAAGAGGGAGGAAAACTCATATCTGGCCTAGGGCAGCGAAAAGGCTTGAACCGGCCCTGATAGCGGCCCACTATAATTTTTATTCAATAATTACTTCACGGCAAGCTAAAATTGTACTGTAAATTACTGTAAATTGTACTGTAAATTAGACACATTGCATAAACACAAGAGATTTAATTGGACTATAGCCCAATATCCTTCTAGCCTGACATAACCCGCCCATAATACGAATGTTCATCCGTATCCATGGTCTGGGAACGGTCCTCTGGGGCGTGTTTACATCGGTAGAGAGTCTACCGGCCAATAAGCGAAGCTGATTAGACGAGCTGTCCAATCGTTTCAAACCAGAAGTGAATGCCCTCCCCTCCGCAGTATAATCGCGTCAGGTTAAAGAACCTCCAGACCATGAATACGGATGAACAGCAGTATTATGGTCGGGCTATGTCAGGCTAATATCCTTCTAAAACAATATGAGTAAATTATGACAGCCAGGCCCAAAAATGACCGTCGGCCCACCGGGCATTGCCGTGTATGCCCTATGGCCAGTCGATGCCTGCTGATGGCTAAACGTAGCCTTGGTCCACCCATAGTTCCTGTCACTGCATGAAATTTCGCAATCAAGTCAGTATGGCCAAGGAGGCAATTTTCTCAACTCTTGAGCCCAGAAAAATCAGGACCTAATGAGAAACGAGCAGGCTGAAGGAGGCAAGCTTACAATAACTGTGTCGAGCTCTGTCCCATAACATTGATAGAAGTTTGATAGCATTTGATAAGCGTTTAAAGTAATCCTGCCGAAAATTCCCGGACAATGCTGGCTTTGCCAGACCACAGTTCATTTCTGAACGTGGTCGCAAAAGCCAGGCTAGGCTAGATATACTCACTGAGAAAATCAATTTGCTACCACTAGGGTATACGTTGAGATTTCAAGGTTATTTATTGACATCATTAATGTTAAAGCATCTCATGCTACAGGGAACCTACTGTAATGTGTTCCCCTGCGTCATGATGTTCCAGATTTCAAGGTTATTTATTGACATCATTAATGTTAAAGCATCTCATGCTACAGGGAACCTACTGTAATGTGTTCCCCTGTGTCATGATGTTCCCTCATATGTCCTTATTTTAAACTTCTGCACATGAACAGTCCAAACTTGTCTGAGGGCCAAGCTAAGAACACAAATAGAAAAGCTGTGTGACTTGGAGAGTTCCCATCAGTTCCTCCTGCTCAAAGACTCTCACACAAAACTAAGAAAATACAGAGGATAGCAGAAGAATGACCGCCACCATCCTTCAGCTAAGCCACTTGATAGTGGTGATGACCTTCCTGACTGATGAAATGAAAGGTAAGGCTACCCCTAATGCTGCATACAGTAATGATTTGCTTAACGGTCCAGTGCTGTTAACCTTTCATTGAAGGGGGTTTCATTTACTTAATAGGAATTCATACTAAACAAACCAAGTCAGTATAGACTTGTGTTTGCAGAAAGCTCGGAAAACCAAGCCATATAGTAATATGACACCCTGGCAGTCTTCAGACATTATTCTAAGAGCACATCAGACTGTAAATGTTATCCAACAGGCCTACTTGACCTAATATACACAAAACAGACTTTCACTGAATATAAAAAAAACACAAACAAAGTGATAATTTAGATAAGGTTAGCAGCTTCAGCACTCCTTGCCCTATAGCAGGCCTGGGCAAACTAAGGCCCGGGGGCCACATGCGGCCCGCTGAGTTATTTAATCCGGCCCGCGGAGCCTTCCCAAAGTAGAGTAATTTATCTTTTAGCCAAGGAGACTTAGATTATAGGCCTAAATGATCAATTTTGTTGTAGTCATGAAATACAAATCCCCCCATTTAACCCTGCATGTTAACATGTCCTCTGAGGAAAGTGAGGCTACTGGTTTGAGACTTGCCAATTTACCAGCATCAACCGGTTGACTGTTAACAACTGGCCCATTAATGAAAATCTACATGCCAATGTGGCCCTTTGACCAAAATAATTGCCCACCCCTGCCCCATAGTGACAAAGTGTTTCACTGAAGGTGTCCATGGAAGTGACCCGGCTGTGTTCTCCAGCCTGGGACAGAGAGCCATTCTGCCCTGTGCTTTGGCGACTCACTCCGACTGTTCCTCCACTACATGGATTTTTCATGATGCAGCAGGCACCACCGAAGTGGTTACCCACGGAGAGGTCAAGCAAACGCTTAACACAAGCCGAGCTCGGAGGCTGACTGTAGAGTATAATTGTTCTCTGCGTATTGCTAACGTCAGTACGGAAGATGTTGGCTCCTACACCTGCCGCCAATACCGACATAATGGAGAATACAGAGATGGTCCTACTCTCTATCTGTCTGTCATATACAGTAAGTGTGAGATGAAAATTACATTTAAGTATAAGTCTGGAGTAAGTTTAAGCATAGCCCTGCTGCACGAGCCTTCTAACAGCAATATATTTCGCATGAAATGAAAGAATTTCGAACAGCATAGACCTAACGCAAACGCGAAACACTTTACATTGAGTCAATGTAACCTCAGATCTTACTTTCGGTTTCCAATAGTCAGGTCCCATTGATTCAGTGTAAAGTGCCTGTTTGCTTCTGCGGTCGCGTTCGTTCTGTGCTGTACCAAATTATTTTGTTCCACTCGCTAACTAGCGCATTTAGCAACCTCTTTCAACAGGGCTATGCTTGAATTCACTCCGATATTTTCATTTAATGCATTAGTACAAACGGAACAATAAGTGCATGTTGAAAAGGCATAATAGTTTGCTAATGCTGAGTATAGTAAGTATCAAGTAAGAATCAAATAAGTCATAATGTAAGAATTAAACCCCTGGGGAATTGGAGAGGCAGCTTATGTGTGATTTTTAATGTTTTACATTTTTTTTGTTTTATAAATTTTGTGGTTTTAATATCATATGGAATCTAAATGTACTCATCTGTGATGCAATTTATGTGTTTATAGATGGAAGGTATACATACCTATGTAATAATGTTTGACTCTTATCTCTCTGTCTTTCATCCCATCTCTTATTTTCAGTGATTATAGCTTTAAATCATATTGAATTAAATGTATAGAACTGCTAATGCAGCATTTCTCAAAATGTGGGGCGCGAGTTATTTACCAACAGCCGCACCATGCCCCCCGAATTCACCTATCACCTCTGTCAGATTACTCATGGAGCATTTGTTAGATATGTGCACATGACAGTAAATTGAACTTTGCAATTGTGTTATCTGCCAGTTGCTGTTGAGTGATTTGAGAAAAATTTGGCTTTGAATTAGTAACATTAGTAACAGGCCTACCCACTTGGTGAAACATCTCAGGGCAGGTGGGGCATGAAAATTCTCCGCCTTCCAAAGTGGGGAATAACAGAAAAAGTTTGAGAACCACTGTGCTAATGCATTGTGAGGCAATGCAAGTGCACTGTAAGAGTAATGTCGATGTTCACTGATCCTAATCCATCTCCTTTGGTACTGTAGTCATTTCTACTCCTCCACAACTGACTGAGGTCTCGGTGGGTGAAAATGTGACTCTCCAATGCCTCCACCGTACCGATCAATGTGCCTCCAGAGTTTGTAATAAAGTGGCCCGCCTGAGCTGGGTGGACAGTGCAGGCTTGGAGCTGCAGCAGACTCCCCACCGCCGAGTCACAAGAACATCTCCCTGCAACATCACACTGACTGAGATGCTCACAGAACCATCCGCTGTCCTCACACACAAGACATGGCGATGCCAACTAAGGATAGGGGACAAGGTTAAAGCCACTGATATGTACACTATCACAGTGAAAGGTAGGTGGATTGATAAATGACGGCACGAGGACAACGCAAGAGCAAGTTTTCTGTTACAGCCATTTCTGTCAACATAAATATAAAATACAGTATATCATGTAGATGGCGTGAGAGATAGTATGATAATAGAAATGGATATTGATTTAACTGATCATTTACCGTTTCTATAACCTGTTCTCACAGTTCCAATGCAATCCACTTCATCCTCATCCATGACATCAAAGGATCCAAAACCTCAAATACTTTCAGGTGAGATGAGACTTTACTCACCTTTAAACCTATGGTTTAGATAACACTGTTTTATTAGGGCCTAGTGACCATCAGTTTAAAAGAAACTTTTTATAAAGTGATACAATGGTTTAATGACTTTTTAAATAATATGATTGTAAGTTGTGTTCTTCATAATGTAAATTCAACCTCTGTCTTTGTGAAACTTTAGCAATTTATTAATTGCTTAATTATAATAGTTCTTTATTTTATATCACTTGCTTGTTATTAAATCGGTACCATTAAATTCGAAGCCAATACACAAGTTAAGCCACTAGCCTTCATATCTATTCCCATTCATTCTCAATTCTAAACCTGGACTTTAGAGGGCAGTATTGAAGTGATGGCCACAATCAGCATGAAAAGTAAGAACATGCTTTTTATCAGGACACGTAAACATATAGTACATACAGAAAAATGTGTTAAAGCACCTAATGTAGCTGTATATTGATGAAGTAAATTAGTAAACTAAAATGTATGACAGCTAAAGTCCTAAATAAACTACCAATAAATTTAGCATCAAACATTAATAGGCCTTTTTATCACTGTTCACAGTTCCAGTGACATCAAATTCTCCTTCCCTGTCCCCAACACCAAGGTCCACCATCAGCAAAACATCATCAGAAAACACAACACGTCAGAAGCCAGCAGGTCAGGGAAGACTTCTTCAGTCTCTTGAACTACTTTTAGTTTTTTCCTGTCATATTACCTATAGCAGGGGTTCTCAAACTTCATTGGACCAGGGACCCCTCATGGAGCAGAAATGTTTTCATGTATCTCTCTTGACTGCAACAAAATGTTTAGCCATTTGTTCTCTCACCTTCTTTTGAAGTCGTAATTTAAAAAACAAACTTTGCTAATACCACAACGGTTTTAAATAGGCATGTCATTGTAATTGGCAAAACTCGACGGTGTAGGAACAGATTTCTGTATAGGCCTATAAGGAAAGTGTTTTGGTAGTATTTTAAGTTTATACTTTGTAGAACACTTTCTCTGAACCCCTGGCAATGTGGTGCAGATCTTCTTTCGAAAACCAATGATCTAAAGTTATTTAGTATTTCACAAAAGTTTTTCAGATACCACAGTAACTTCTTTAAACAGCTTTAAGAGATATCTTCATGGAATTTGAACACATCTTCTCATTTGCTGTGAAGTGTCAAAAGTGCACAAACATTTTGGTTTTGTGGGTTTCTCCCTTCCCCATTTTAATAGTTCTCATTTTTCTTCTTTCAACAGATCCCACATGTGTGCTACCACTCATTGTTGTTGTTACCCTAATTTGTATGCTTGCAGCTGTGGTCATAATCATAGTTGGTAAAAAAAGAGGAAAGCAAGTGATACTAATAACAAAATAAAAAAATAAAAACTGTACTCAGAAGTAGTTTCTGGCATCTGTGGCATATGATTTGGTGTGGTAAAGCACTGACGGTGATACTACTCCAGACATGTCACCGGGCTAGTACATGATAAAGCAATGTTTGCACTGATAATATCACATCTGACACACTGGCATAGCTAAAACATATATACACACATTATATAATGGGTGTAACTATTTGTACAAAAAACATATTTGGTGTTAAATCACATCATGAAAATCTTTCTCAGTGTCTTTTCATAATTTTCCTCTAAGTCACATTTTGCTAATGCAGGGATGAAGCACACCATCTAGCACCAGTGCCACAGCATTAGCTTCCGATGCCAGCCCAGATGTCTGAAGTACGCAAGGTTGGGTTTGTTATGTTCTGATGTTATTGAACATGTATAAGAGAAACTGCACACTCTCAATGCAGGTTATCGAGGGACAATGTTTTGACCTGTGGCCTCTCTCAAGTCTTACATAAGCGTAGCAAGCAGCATGGAACAATAGGATGCGGTTGTTTATTACCTCCGCCAAGGAGATTATGTTTTCGCCGGCATTGGTTTGTCTGTATGTCTGTTTGTGTAAAGATAACTTGAAATGTATAATACATGAATTTGACATTTTTGGACAACATATGTAATTGTTGGTGGTATTCTGAACACCATGTAAAATTTATATTTGACGATTTGGCCACTGAAGTGGAAGCTTTAGCGTTAGCTCTTCCAGGGCGACTTGTGAACGTTCTTGAGGAAGTAACACTTCCCACATATGTGTGTTTGTTTTAGATTGATTTCTCACACAAACAACGCTGATGCTGTGTGAGTGATTAACATTGAAGAAACTTCTTTATTGAACTTCTTTTTTCTTTTACTTATATTTCATCTTTCTGATGCTGTTGATGCAATTGAGCCCATATCAGTTGTACCTGTTTAACCACAAATAAATATGTCAGAGCGCAAATATGTTCTACACAAATATTCCCTGCCAAACTTATTTATCATATTTCTCTATATGTCACTATAATACATGATTAAAAAATGTGCCAAAACTTGTTCAGTTGCCTCCATTGCAAACTTCATTGCATGGTAATTTGGGCCACTACATTGAACAACAACAGCATGCACAATTAGTTAGGTGTTAATTTTGAGGCATGCATGTAAAATCATCCAAAAAAGAAAGTTGTGTTGTAAAATATTTTTTTTTTCAAATTTGTTATACAAGATGATTATACGATATGTATAAGTACTTACAAAAATAAATTTTGAAGCCCTTATGGTTTTTATTTTTAAATTGGATGTATATTTACAGTTATAGGCCTTACATTTTAATGACCGATTCAATTATTTGGTAACTGTGAACAAACAGTTTTTTGTGACTTTCTGATCATTATTTACAAAGATGTAGTACATAAAGCAGAATTTTTACAATTTCTAGTTTTGGAGAGAAAATAAAAAAAACATGTGCAGTAAAATATTTACATACAACAATGTATTTCACAAAATAGACATATCCAAGATATGATAAAACATTGTTGTGCTTTGTTCTACCTCGGGACGGTAGAGGTATCTCTAAAAAATGAAGCGTTTTTGGGCCTTTGTTTCCTGTACTAAATGAGTCATAAGTCTAATAATGCCACTGATTAAGATCTTGCATGATGACCTGTGCTAAGGTCAATCGACACAAAAACCCAAAGGATTGTTTTCAGTTTCATTATAAAAATCACAATTGTGGAAGTGAGAAGGGGAAATGTTATTAGTAGCTTAAGTTATTAGTATAGACAATTGGCATGTAAATGTTAGCAAGCATGAGATCCCAATATAAATGTAAATGAGGAAAAAATAGCAAATGAGAATATCAGAATAATGCATGCAATATAAGATTGCTATTCTCATGATCTGACATGAATTCTACCAAATAGGCAATACTAGGATGACCAAAAAGAATGAATTATGTATATTCCAAATTTTTCTGGAACTCAGAAATGCTGTTTAGATTAGTAGTTGGCCAGACCAGCGACAGCAACGCTGAGAGTGTTGCAACGCTAGGAGGGCATGCCAGGCTAGTTCTGTAGGCCTTTTTCAAGCATTTATCATAGTGTGTGCCTCGGCTTTCTATGGATGTATGAAAAATATACACAAATTTATTGATCACAGTTTTTGTGTGATATGGTGTGACTTGAACAGGGCTATAACAACCACCTCCTTTTGACTCATTCAAACTCAAACTCAAAGACCAAACCAGTTGAAAACCCCCCTGTCCCAGACCCAGATTTAAAGGATTACCAGACCTTGCTTTCCTGTAAGCCCCTGCCTACTGTAGGCTAAGGAGGAAGTATAATAACACAATAGACTTTCAGTTTCACCAAAAAGATATAATTTCTGGAAGTGTGTTATGAGAATAACTACCTGCTGAAACTATGACTTTGGGTAACTGTGGAACAAGTTCAGGTCAAACTGGGTCAAACGTCAGTGAAGTAAATTAGGGGAGGACATTGTAGAATAGAAAAGAAGTCGAGAGAAAGCTCATTCGTCTTTGTGTGGAAACAGCCTTCAAAGAAGACATGGATTTATTTGACCATTATCACCCATTTATGGTTTTCCTTCTTTTTCACCTGCATTCAGGTAAGGGAAACCTGTAGCATAAAAGTACATACAAAAGTCCATGAGATTTTCAAGAGCTGGACATCTGTTATTTACAATGTATATTTTCCTCAATTTTACATTGTATTTCTAGCATTGTGGGCTTTAAGTCTTACTATTTTTAAGGGTCTACTGAACTCAGCACAGGTACTGGTGTTGCAAATAAATCAGTGATACATTTTCCAACAGTAAAACAGAAGATCTATATTAATGACTTGAAAATGATGATTCAGACAAGAATAGTCGAATCTCCTATGCAAATTTACACTTTCAACACCCCCAATGGTAGATATACCTGTAACATTAATACAGTATCTCTTTTGTAAAGGTGTCAGTGAAAAACAAATCACTAAATATTCAAGGGCAGGAAGTGATGTTACAATTCGATGCTTCACAAGGAATCATTCTGGGTGTAGCTCAGTAAAGTGGGACTACATGAAAAATCCCAAGTCCAGACATCCCTTGGTGATCGACGGCCAAGTCCAACCTGATGCACAGTTTATTGGAGCTGACCGACTGAGACTAGAGCCTGACTGTTCCCTGCACATTAGTTATGTCACTGCCGATGACACTGGAAGGTACATCTGTAAACGCAACCAGCACGACCAGAGGGTTGTTGATCTTGCTGTGATCAGTGGTAAGATGTGAAGCCAAACGTAAAATAAATAAATTATAAATACTAATGAAAAATTAGTGTGCCAATATTGTACACTGTTCAATATCAACCTGATAATACAGAATAAGGAACCTAATAGTACCTGTGTTACATAAAACTGTAGATGAAAGTTGCTATGATTTTGGGAAACGTACCCTGAATTTGGCCAATTGCACAAATATCTTTTCTCCCACGCTTGCACTAGAGAAGGTAAAAGTGAAGCAAGAAGTGATTTGCTAGGTTCCATGAGCTCCAAGATCATTGAAAAGTTTATATAGTGACATAATGCACATACTGTATGCATACCGGACTTTATTATCACTGTAACATATTCTGTTGCTCTATCTTGATCAGTATTTGATGACCTAATTGATACCAGGAGCTACATCTATAATACTGGGAACATTCAAGACCTCTTATTCTTTTGATTTAATCTCTTCTAGTTTTCAGCTCCACTCCTGAGCCACAGCTGAGACTGAATGATACCGTGACCATTTACTGTATCCTGCACCTTCACGACTCCTCCAGCCATTGCAATCCATTGGCATCAAACTTCAGCTTAAACTGGGTTGGTTTTGTACCTCATGTACCTAAGAAGTGGTCTCCCTGCAACATCAGCACCACAGAGGTGTTTGTATGGAACCAGGTGGGAAGGAAAATGCAATGCAAACTGAAACATGGAGAAGTAGAAAAGGCCTCAGCTGTTTACACCTTCAGTGTCTCAGGTCTGTTTAATAGTTCTTCAACAGATGGAAGGAGTGAGGGAAAAGTCGGTAAGTAAGGTCTTGAAGTGGCCTAAAACTGTTTTGAAAATGTACATGACTCTTATCCAATATTCCCACATGGAAGAACGTCTGTTGAAAACATATTGTACATTATCTATTGGAATGATGCAATGACCATGTACATCCCTATACATTATGTGAACTGTATCCTACACAATTTTTATGTGTTCTGATATTAAACATAATGAATTTTCTATTTGAATGTCACAGTTGTGCTACTACATAACCTGTGTTCAAAATCCAACTGAAATACTTTCTCTTTTATGAATCGTCTTCCTGCGTTGTCCTTCATATAAGCCTGCAACCCTCCTGTGGATATGAAAGTGTTTGTA
This sequence comes from Sardinella longiceps, assembly GCA_027497455.2. NCBI lineage: Eukaryota > Metazoa > Chordata > Actinopteri > Clupeiformes > Clupeidae > Sardinella > Sardinella longiceps. The sequence goes on along the minus strand of JAODXP020001906.1, from coordinate 10,084 downwards.
CTGACCATTGCCTTGGTCACTTCTCTGACTGTGGTGGCCTGTGCAGCTTTGTTGGTGGTCTTGTGTACATCCCAATCACCCAACACTGATCATCACATTTATGGTAATGATTAATTAAATAGTTTGCAGATGATTTCTGCACATATTCACTTTAGCAGATTGTCGATTGTAAATGTTTTTTTTTTTTTTTTTTTTTTTTTTTGTGGAATGAATAAATGTAATGAAAACTGTTGAAAACCTTGACTAATTCATTGAGCGATAACCTTCCCTCAACAGAGAATAAAAAGGCAGTGAGAAAGAGTAAAGTTAGTCAGCCAAGCAAAGAGGAGGTAAGTTAGATCCTTTCAGTTCTCTGCTGCAAACTGCTGGTCACTAGTGTTCTCTCACTGGTGTTCTTTCACTGTTTATTGCTGCTCTCCCTGCCTTGGGCTTTCCGTGTTTGAACGTGGAAGGGCATGGGGCCCCCAGAACAGAGCATACCGCCAAAAAAATGTATTTCATGCAATAGTAATAAAAATCTATTTCTTGACAAAGTGGTCCTGACTGAACCACATGCTTGTTGCTGAGTCTCTCTAGCTGCTTCTTGGTAACCGTGTGGGTTCAGTTGCATGTGTCACACAGATATTGTTTATGCACTACTAACATGACCCCTGAAATGTGCAGCAAAAACAGGTTCTTGCAACTAAAATTTACTGCAATCATAGTAATTTGAAAAGAACAAAACATTACAGGCATCTACAGTTTGCCTTATAGTTTGACCCCTGTTGGTCTATGGAACTAATCAAAGATATGGTGAAGCCTCATGTCATCCACATACAGGCCCCTTGGCTATATAAATGTGATTGTGCTCATTATATGTGTACAAAAGAAGGAACTTATGGCTGCATGAACAGGGACTACACTTGTTTCTTACATGCTGTAATAACAACACAGCAGAATGTGGTGCAACGTAGACCCAAGACCAAATTGGCCGCCGACGCTAACTGATGAGATCAGGAAGTTTTGTTTTCAGTACAAGACAGCCTCAAAGTATAGGTTTATGGGCTGACTAACTCTGAATGTTTCCTTAATGTTTGCCTTAGGTGAAGGAACAGTATGACAGTATGACATATATTGAAGTGCACTCCCTAAACCAAACAATTGCCAAAAGTAATAAGGTGAGTACAAATGCTTGTTGAAGTGCTTGCAAAAATTCCCATTTCTCATGGTCAAAAAATTTATTTTTTATACATTTTAATTTCGATTAGAGAGCACCTGGGGAAACTGTGTGGCATTCTGCAGTCAACACAAACGAAGCAGAAAAGAGGCAGACTCGAGACTCTAACCTACACACTGTCTATGCTACTGCGCAGTAGCATATCATCAGATATATACATAATAATTTGATAGTGATCACGCTGACAAAAAATGTCAGAAATGTACAAAGAAATGTACATGTATATGAATGATAAATAATGAATTAAAAAGAAATAAAACTGATTTCCACACAATGTTTTTGACTGGAATCTTGAAACCTTGAAACAGGACTGACTGGAATCTTAAATTATGATCACCTGTAAATTCCTGGGTAAAACCAGACCAAACTGAGATGTGCTAGATATACACCATGAAATTTAAAGACACTGGGCAAGACATAGGTGTTGTGTATTGAGCTTCACCCTCTAGTTTGGCCCTGTAAGGCCACCGTATTGCTTTGCCCCTATTGGCCAGTTTGGCTTGTACAGTTCAATGTGAATCTGAAGTAAACTGTCAACAGCATAGCTCCAGCGTGTGCGCGTATTCTTTAATAAGTAAAAGTTTAATACATGACAACTGGCGACGAGGATGCGTCTGACCTCACGCATATTTCTGTAAACTGTAAGGTGTTCTTTTTTGCAAGTTAGCCGCTTCGTTTGTTAGTTCAGCGGCGAATGAGTGTGTCAGAAGAAGACAGCGCGGGAAGCACTGAACAGGAGAACTTGGCTGATGAACTGCACAGCAGAGACTCTAGCAAAATGACAGGTGTTTTGGGAAATCTGGAACCATTTGATGACAGCGTGGAACAGGCATGGTGCGAATGAAGGAGCTGGCCCGCAGCTACTTTTGGTGGCCAGGCCTAGACCAGTGCATTGAGGAAAGAGCAGCTCGTTGTGCTACCTGTCAAAAAGTGAGAAACTCACCACGCCTGGCTCCAGTTCACCCGTGGGAGTGGCCCTCCGAACCCTGGCAGCGCCTACACGTTGATTTTGCGGGGCCGGTGGAGGACAGAATGTTACTGGTAGCCGTGGACGCGCACAGCAAGTGGCCAGAGGTAGCCATAATGCCATCCACCACCACAAGTAAGACAATTGAATGCCTGGAGGAAATGTTCAGCCGATTTGGAATCCCTGAGCAGTTAGTGAGTGATAACGGACCTCAGTTTGTCTCAGAGGAGATGAAGTCATTCCTGAGGATGAGGGGAATTCAGCACCTGAGGTCGGCCCCGTACCATCCGTCCACTAACGGTTTGGCGGAGAGGTTCGTGCAGTCGCTGAAGCACGGTCTCAAGGCATCTGTTAATGACGGCTGTTTTCATCAACGACTCCACCGTTTCCTGCTGACCTACAGAAACACACCACACAGCACCACCAAGGTGTCTCCAGCCGAACTCCTTCTCAAAAGAACACTGAGAACTGAAATGGATCTGATAAGGCCGCCTACGAGGAGCCAAGTGGTGCACGGCAGTCAATGGGGACAGTCACAGCGCCGGCACACCACATTCAGGTCCTTTGCCATAGGCGACCAGGTGCTAGCACGCAACTACCTAAGGGGTCCTAAGTGTGTGCCAGCAGAGATAGTGGCCGTCAGGGGTCCGCTGTCATATGAGGTACGCACTAGTGAGGGTGTCTTATGGCACCGCCATGCTGACCAGCTATTAGCTAGCAAGGCGCCCATGCCGGAGTCCACACGCCCCCCTATTCCCTACACCAGCCTGGATGAGTCATTGGAGGACTCAACCCCTCTCCACAGCCCACCAGCTACACCCCAGGGTGGTCCCGACACTTGTATGGGGCCCCAGGCTCCGCTGACAACGGAACCAGTGCAGTCAGCGGCCCCCATGGAGCACCATGCCAGTCGGTACCCCACTCGGGAGCGCCGGCCACCAGACCGGTTGGACTTGTAATCAGGCTGCCCACGACATATCCTTTTTGTTGAACTTTATGTTATGTTTTGATGGGGTACTGTTAAATAAGGGGGGAGGAATTGTTGTGTATTGAGCTTCGCCCTCTAGTTTGGCCCTGTAAGGCCACCGTATTGCTTTGCCCCTATTGGCCAGTTTGGCTTGTACAGTTCAATGTGAATCTGAAGTAAACTGTCAACAGCATAGCTCCAGCGTGTGCGCGTATTCTTTAATAAGTAAAAGTTTAATACATGACAATAGGTTCTATCGATTCATTCAGATTTGCCAGTCAGATCCATTTTAAAATCCATTTTCTCATAATCTTCCACCTCAACTACAGTACTTCGGACATCCTGTAGCTCACAGAGGGTTTAGTCCTCCCCATAGAGATATATCATCACAACACAAGATCAAGAAAGTCCCAATGCAAAATCTGTTTTAAGATTGTTTCTTCCAAAGGAAGCAGTAGTAGGGCCTAGTGAATGTGGGAGAAGTCTCACATTCCAAGTCTAACACTATGCATGCCACAGGTAGGTTAACTTTTTCCATAACCTGTGAGATTCATCCTGTTTATAGACCCAACAGTGCTCTTCTCTATATCGCAAGCATCTGAATCCATGCAAGTTCAAATTTACACCAATCAATTTTTCAAAAATATTATAAGTAACAAGGCTCGGAGGCAGACTCTCGATCCGCAAACAGTCTGTTCCATTTACAATAATGCTGGAAATATATGAAGGGAAGTAAGAGTATAGTTCCAGTCCTCAAAATAATTACACACAAAAGTAGGCTTTTAAGTAGGAAAAATATTGGAGTTCTGTGAACACACTGTGTGTGTGTGTGTGTGTGTGTGTGTGTGTGTGTGTGTGCATGTGTGTATGTGTGTGTGTGTGTGTGTAATGAACACATAATCGTTGCAGTTGATAAGAGTCACCACAAGGTGCCACTAATGTAGTGAGATGTGTTATAAGTCTGACAGGATGCAGGGTTCCCACTCTTTCTTCAACATCAAATTTAAGGACTTTTCCAGGACATTTCAAGGCCGTTTCCCTCAAATTCAAGGACGATCGAGGTGTAACATTATCGAAGCAACAATACACCAATTATCGAAGCAACGATACAACAGCTTGCTAATAGAATTTCCTTTATTATATGCATTAGAAAGAGGTATGACTGACTGGCCTTTTGTTTATTCTCTCTATCATAGCAATGTGGTGATGGGTGTAGTGAGCAAATTCATGTTTACAATGAGATCTTTTAAAGTGAAGGTTTGGTGTAGGCCCAATTCAAGCATAGCCCTGTTGTACAAGTTTTCTGACTACACTAGATAGCGAGTGGAATGAAAGAATTTCAAAGGACATAGCCTGAACGCAAGCGCAGACAAGCACTTTACATTCAGTCAATAGATCATAAAACATTCAAAACCAAAAGTAAGATATTAGGTGCTATTGACTCAATGCAAATTGATTGTCCACCAAGGAGGTTGTGTTTTGTGTGTTGTGCTGCTTCTATGTAGCTGTAATGAACATTTGGTCAAACCAACTAAACTATCAACAACCATGCCAAAACACATTTGGCCAATATAGCCACTCAGCCAGCTTCAGACGGTAATAATACAGCTCTTTGTTCCTCACTTTCTTTTATACAGAAGGTCTGGCGATTCACAAGTGGGAAATGATTAAGGTTAAAAAGAGTTGATCAGCATGTCACCAACAAAAAGTATGGAAGTTTATATTTTTTTCCAATTCTGAAACTCAGTTTTCAGATGAAGACTATACTATGCTATACTACACTATTTAAATACTATTTAAAAATACAATGAATCCAGACAAATGTATCTCCCCAGCTTATCAAAATGCAGCAAGGTGCATACGAATCTGAATGAGTGGCTAAATGAAATTATAATTTTCCAGGTCAATACAGAATTTTTCCAGGACATTTTAACATTTTAGCCAATTTCCAGGTGTTTTCCATGACTGGAAAGACCCTCTCTAAAATTTCAGGTTTTCCAGGTTTTCCAGGACGCGTGGGAACCCTGAGGATGTAAAGCTTGTACCAGATAGGCAGGTGTGATTTGTCTCATTCTCAATGCTCATGCTCCGAAGCAAAAGATTTAAAAAAGTTATGACTGCTGAATTTGGCCCAGCTCTTCTCCTTTTGGTGATTTAAAAATGTTAATGCTTAAAATGTGCCTCCAATAGTTTTGTCTCAAAGTCAAAGTTAACTTTATTATTCTAAGATGGAAATTCAAGTGGTCAAAGATACAAACATGCAGACAAGACTTACAGATTAATGAAAATGATCAAAAACCAAAGCCACGAGTCGTCAGCTCCATGTGCTAATAACTTATTTACAAGTTACAATTAATTGAATGGCAGACTGTCACCCCTCTTTGTAACCATAATTTGGTTTCTTTGTTCCATGTGAATGTGACTTGTAGTAGTAACTGCCCAGTATGTCCAACGAACCAAGTTGAACAAGTCTATTTTGTCATCCATTCACAGGCTATGTGGTAAACTATGTAAACATCATACTTCCGTAATATATATTTTGTTCACTTTGATTAAACATATATTTCTATTAAGTATGTACAAGGACAGATGAGAATCACACAGAATCAAAAAGATGTTCCATGAGAGCAAGAGGCCCTGTGTCACTACAGTATGTCATCATGTCTTTAGGGGTGGGAGACGATTACAATGCATCCTGTTTTTCTTCCCCTTTTACAAAGAAAATGATGCAAGTCTGGCATGTCATGTCATCACCAAAACCAAACCACAACTGAACCGCTTGAGGTCAGAGGGAATGCATGTGAACTGTGATGGAACTACAGATAGATTGTCTAATACATTCAAAACCTTTCTTTCTATCTAAACCTCTGTCAACATTAACTTATATAAGATCATCTTCAGCACGAGAGTTGAGATGGCACTAGGGAAATACCTAGTTTGAAGTACCAAGGTCCATCATGATTTGCTGCCTCTCCTAGAGACATTCTTGGAACTTGTTCAATTTTCATGTGTAATTGATCTGACTGCTACCACTTAAAGAGAACCTATGCAGGATCCGGTGGCGTCATCCAGTAAGCTAACAACCAAACAAAGCAGTTATTAAGCGTTTCTGCCAATAATCCTCCATTTAGAATTGCATAGTCAATGGTGATCGCCGCTAACAAAATGTATCGACAGTTGAATGCGCTGAGAAGTCACAAATCGCGTTGTAATTCAAACAGTAAACTCTGGCTAAGTCACGTGACCTAGCTTGCTTGCTAACCAAAACTTACGATAGCCGGGACGCGCTCCCTGATCTTGCATAGGCGGTATCTGCCTCTAGGAGGGTCTGACAATCTCGTGAAGGGGCTCGTTTTACTCCGGAACATGTAATTTATCAAGTCTAGTGAGTTCCAGGCAATTTACATAAAGGTGTAATGAATAGGAAACGTCGAAATTTTACCTAAAAGTTGCATGTGGTGGCTTTAAAGGAATTATCAGAACTGAAACAATCCGTAGCCCTGTTGATTCACCATGGTAAGTGTTGACGAGCTGTGTTAATGATCAAATTTCATGCAACGCAGACTGAGGTGGCAAAACGGCAGCTGATGCCAACTCAAGCGGGCATATCAAAACAAAACCAAATCGATTAGGTTTCGTTTTGATAGGTCTCCTTCTGTTACCGATACAAGATTGGTTTAGGGACATGATTCCAAATGCACAAAGCTAGCCATTCTGAAGCAAGTCAGGGGCGATTTTAAATTAGACAAAGACCCAAAAAAGTAGCAATTGTCAAAATTTCTGTTCTAGTTCATCCAAGACCAGTGGTTCTCAAACTTTTTCTGTCATTTCCCACCCCACTTTGGAAGGCAGAGAATTTTCCGGCCCCACCTGGCTCAATTTGCGCACAATAGTGAATAATACTTGCGAGTAGGCTTACAGGATTTTTGTCAATGTTAGAATTGTCATGTTTCAAAGCCAAATTTCTCTCGACCCCTCATCACAGCAACTAGCAAATAACACCATTGGAAAGCACAATTTACTGTCATCTGACAAATAACTGTGTATTCGGGGGGCATGGTGTGGCCGTCAGTCAATCGCAAAGAGATGTCTCGCGCCCCATCTGTCATGTGTCTGCACCCCACCAGTGGGGCCCGCCCCACAATTTGAGAAACACTGTCGTAGACCCACCAGAAAATGGACTAAATCTGTTAAGAAACGGAATATACCTTAAATAAAGAAGAGCATTCAATCTCTCTGGAATATACTGCACAAGTTCAATGTGTTGTAACCTATCTTACATACACACCAGAGCAGAAAACAATACTTTGCCCTACAAAAAACAGTCCCACTCACTTAGCCAGCCAGCCAAGATGACTATTGTCTGTCTTTTTGGCTACATGGTCTTAAATGTTTCCCCTGCATCTCAACCATATTATTTCGAAATGGGTTAAAGACGCATGTCAAACAGTAGAGCCATTACCCTAACCCTAACCCTAACCTTAAGTCATCACTAGCACTCAACCAGTGACAAATCCTCACACAAACGCTTCATTAAGCACCCAGCAGTGTTTCAAATGGTATGACCTAGCATGTATGACATGACATATGACATATTATACCAGGGCCACTGGTCCACATGGGTGTTCATAGTCCTTTGACCTCTAGAAGTCAATGTGAGCAAATAATGTTTTAATGGAGAAGAACTAACTACAGATTCACAATTATACTTTGTTCTACTTCTGTCTTCATACATTTCCTATAACTACTGTTTCTTCAATAACAGTGATGACTTGTGGTTTACTTCCGTACCCTATGTAAGTTAGGTTAATGAGCTGTGTTGCTTCACCATTTCTGAATATTTTATAAAGCCTTTATTTAGCATGATTTATCCATTACTAATCAGATAAAGTGATATCAAAATCACAATTAAAAAGAGGTGGAACGCCTCATGGAAAATCCATATTTAAATATTTCTGTAGGTCTTCTATTATGTGACTCATGGAATATCCATATTTAAATATTTCTGTAGGTCTTCTATTATGTGGCTTCTCTTTTCTGATAGATAGGCCTACCGTATATATGTGGATGTGTAGAGAAAAAAAAAACTCTCTTTACAATTCTCTCGGACACACTCATACAAATTCAAACACAATGATTTTCCCTGTACTGTCTGTATAAAAATTTTTTATAAAGTTTTTCAGTGTCCAATGTTTCTGTAAATAATCACACATCTCACCACTTCCTTTCTCACAATGTCACTCCAAGTACCACAGACATAATCTCAGCATCTGTCTCATTTCCTTAAAAGTGTTGAAGGGAAACATTTAGATATAATTTCACTGGTACTGACTAACTAACTTTAACAATGGCACATACAGCTACAACAAGAAGTCAGCAAAATTCAACTCAACAAAAAGATCAGGTGCTGGCATGAAGAAAAGTAGTGTCATTTTCAGATTGTGTTGTTCAGAAGATTGTGTCCTCGTATAAACCATTACTCAAGTTTCCGTCATTTGGTAATTTCATCAGTTTCTAACTTGGGTTATTGTGTCACAACTTAAATAATCTCTTTGAGAGAATAACTCTTCATCATAATGTCAGCTGGGGCCAAAGTTAGGGATGACATGGTAGAATAGAGGAAGTGGTTAAACACTCAATTCAGTTCACAAGACTAATGACCACAAGAGAACCCGAGACTCAACAGGACCAAACATGATTGCTGTCCTCATATAAGGTAGGTTGCTAAAATCACTATGTGTTATCACCTTTATTATAGCATATAGCATATTATTTTACATAATTTATACATCCGCCAAGGAGGTTATATTTTCGGTCGCGTTGGTTTGTCTGTCTGTGTCTGTCTGTTTATTTGTTTGTCAGTTTGTCAGCAAGATAACTCGAAAAGTACTGCACGGATTTGGATTAAATTTTCGGACAATGTGTATATTGGGACAAGCAAGAACTGAATCGATTTTGGTGGCGATCGGTGATCCAGAACATGATCTGGAATTTATATTGTGTCTGTGACCACACTGCCTTGGCGGAGGTCTGCGCTCTCTGAGCGCTTTTCTAGTTTTGTTATAAATTTATAAATTGAAATTTATATAAATCTCACTGAATACTTCACATTAGTAATCATATGCATGTGACAAATAAAAAAACTCCTTGTATCCTAATTTATCCATCACCAATTAGATAAAGTGTTATCAAGATCTTGTGTGGACTAAGTTCAGAAGACTCATGACTACAAGAGAACAAAAGACTGAAGAGAAACAAACATGATTGCTGTCCTGCTGGCTCTAGTAGTGCTGCTCCTCTGCCTTACTCAGCCACAGCCAGGTGAGACAAACCATTATTGCCACTCGCACAAACTGAGCTCTATGCTAGATGCTAAATTAATTATTAACTACCAGTCAGTGTTGGGAGTAACAAGTTACAAAAGTAACTAATTACTGTAATGCATTGCTTTTTGTGGTAACTTGGTAATGTAAGGCATTACAGAAAAAAATTACAAAGCATTTTTAACTTGGAATGAAGTGGTGTTTTTTTCCCTTCATACAAATTCACCAAAAATCACTGAGAGGTCAGCAAGGGTAAAACATTTGCTGTGTCAGACTTAATGTAGAAATTTACAGTCTCCGCAACATTTACAGTCTCCGCAACATCTCAACATTGGTAATGAACTAATGAAGGTCATAGACTACAGGGGGCCCGAAGAGTAACTTAAATGTAATGCAACAGTAATGTAACGCCTTACATTTTCAAAATACTAATATTGTAATTTAAGGGACTACTTTAAAATGTCAGTAACAAGTAATAAATAATGCATTACAGTTTTGCAGTAACTTGCCCAACACTGCTACCAGTGTAATGACAAACCTGTGTGTGTATGTGAAAGTGGGTGGTAATAAGACTTCTCTCTAAAATTATTTATTAAAGTGAAAATAAGTGT